>JAILXH010220334.1:8559-18708 GCA_023558415.1 Piaractus mesopotamicus
GTACACTGTGGACTCCACATTGTGGACTCTACATTACAAACTAAAAATAAATGTGACTTGCAAGAAGACTATTCTATAGAAAAAACTCATCAGCTTGCACAGTTGATGTAAATGATAAAACGCATTTGGCTTCAATGAATAGCCTTAAATGGTATCCACCACTTTAAGGCAATTACCACCAAAATTGCGTCCATCGTTGTAGTTATCATATCCTCCGAAGCCTCCTCCTCCTCCCTGGTGACCATAGCCAGGGCCCCCACCAAATCCTCCACGTCCACCCCCATAACCAGGGCCACCGCCATAGTTACCACCTGAAGACACGTACACACGTAGACAAATCTAGCACTTCAGCACAGTACATGGAAAAAGTTTGCACCTCCTTTATTTATTTAATAAAGAAATAAATGAATAAAAAAAATTAATTTATACTGAGTGTAAAAAACAGTAATCACTATCTGTCAGGTCTTGTGAAAATCTGGATTATCTTACCATCTCCACCAAATCCATTATAGCCATCTCCTCCATAGCCTCCTCTGCCTCCTCCATAGCCTCCTGTGCAAAACAAAGTATAGTATATACTTTCTGCCCTATCAATCCATATCAATAGATAGCTGTACAATTTATGATTTTGATTTCCTACCTCTACCAAAATTGCCCCCTCCAAAGTTGCCACCTCTGCCCATGAAATTACCCCCACCACCACCACGATCTAAAATGGAAATGAAAAAGCATAGGAACCTGAAAACAAACTAAGTCTTTTTGTTTCCTTTCCTGTTGTTTTGTCAGTTTATACTAGTAAAATGAAACAAGATTTTATAATAAATATTTCTTATAGTTTTAACTAGAGTTGCAGAGACAAATTCCAAAATCTGAAATGAACTGAATTAGACAAACACACAGGACACTATGACGTTGGACAAATAAAAACTATAACAAGCGCCTCTCACAAACATGTAAACAAAATATTTGAATTTTAAGTGACGGCAATATTTACATCTCTGGTTAGAAACTGCCTGCATTTCCTGTTTGGGTAGTGCTTTCCTAACCTCACAGTTGTGGGAATTTATGGTGTGGTATTTCTGGGCTAGAGAGAAACACAAATGGGAAATTTCAGTACATACTTAAGCAGAACAACAATAGCAACAATGAAAAAGCGGACAATTCTACATAATTCTCTTACCAACAATTTTATCCACAGTGTCATGATCATCAAAAGTTACAAAACAGAATCCTCTCTTTTTCCCTGTTGGTCGCTCCTCCATAATGTCAATGCTCTCAATCTTCCCATACCGCTCAAAGTATTCACGTATGTGATACTCTTCTGTGTCCTCTTTAATCCCACCAACAAAAATCTTTTTCACTGTCAAGTGGGCCCCTGGTTTATTTGAGTCCTAAATAACATAATAAACGTAAAGTTAATATACTGTTAAATATGTTGTTAATGCATACTAACTCCTCTTTATCTCACTTCATTCTGTTTGTGTTCTGGGAGGCTTATCTGTGAGGCGTACAGTTTGGCATACAGGATATCAATAAATTCATACTTAATTTCCGGGAGAGTGAGCAGCAGCGTATGATGATACCTCTCGGGAAACAGCCCGTTTTGGCTCAACAACACGCCCATCGACTTTATGGGGCCGGGCCTTCATTGCTGCATCCACCTCAGCTACACATGAGTATGTTACAAAACCAAAACCTCGTGACCGCTTGTTCCCCGGGTCCCGCATCACCTGTGGATGAAAGCAGTTAGTAAAACAGTAATTACAGTGATTAACAGTTCAAGAGTCTTCAATAAAATAGATAACATTTCAATAAAATAGAGTACCAAAATAATATCAAATAAAAGCTCCAAATAGCACTGTAGATTTCACCAACCACACAGTCTGTGAGCTTGCCCCATTGCTCAAAGTGAGCACGCAAGCTGTCCTCTGTTGTTTCAAAGCTGAGACCGCCAATAAACAGCTTCCTCAGCTGTTCTGGCTCCTTACTGTCACGGCCCTGTTGACATCCATATAAAACAGGAGACGGAGAAAACACAACTATTACCATCAAAATGACCACATGTTCCTCTTCCTAAACTGCAATAACAACTTTTACTATCCATCAACAACTTTAGCACAGGACAGATGAATAACACGGTCCTTTCTGAGCAAGAAACATAATGTTTATAACAATTCACTAGTTGCCAAAGAGAGTGGAAAAAACTGTGCACTCTGTGGATCATACATCTGTGGATGATGTTAACAGGTGAGGATTCGCTTGCAGATCACGTATTTCATTCAGACTAGGATGAAGACACGTATTCTTTAATAAGCATTAACTTAGATTAACAATAACCATTAGTTTACATGCTGGCTTTGTCCTTTAGGGGTAAAACTGGTTGAACATGGTCATTTTATCACCATTAGCCGCAACGACGTCTAGAATATTCCAGGCGGCTTCCCTCAAACGCCATTTTAGACCTCTTTCCTTCACTCTCTCCTCCATATTGTTAGCCAGTGCTTGTATGACACTTGCGACATGTCAATGGAGAAGGTTGTACTGAAAACATGGGCAACACCCAAAATTTCCTACCTGCCCAACGTTAACAAACGACCCTCATGCTACCAATATTGATATTATATGGTACGCAAAGGTAAAAACTTCCACATTCTTCCTCGTGATTCTAACACTGCAAAAAGAATAAGTTACTATTCGATTCGTTTGACTTTGTCAGTAACGTACCAAACGTTATCAGACCTGGAAACAGCTACGTGAGTTAACGCTAGCTACGTTAGCTAGGAAATTGCTGGAAATATGCGGTAAGCTCGCTGGATGACACGAAGTCATGAAACTGACAGGAGGCAGCTAACTAGCTAACGAAGCTGCAGGCAGCTTCTTATTCGCCAGGTTCTTGTTCGAATTTCGAAATGGTGCAACAGTTACATTCCGGCGTCTGAGGCTGCAGCACGTTTTAAGGTGGAACGGAAAATCTGAACAAGAGGCGAAAAGGAAGCCGACTTCAGCCTCGTAGTTAGCTAGGTGGCTAACATTAGCTGCCTGTCGACGCGCTCTCTGCAGCTGCAGCAGCGGCAGCCCGAGCGACAGTTTAACAGACATTAACTGTGCAATGTATTAAAACTCTTCTAATGTATTTTACACCTCATGCAATCACATCACAGTGACACGGATAGCTAATAAACCGCTTTTACCTCCATGTCGCAGCGTCTGCGCCCCTCCTAGTTGACACCAGTAGCTAGGAAACTTGGCGCTGCTGGGCTGTAACATCAGAGATCACCGCAAGGGGGTCGAACAGTCACCCATCTATCACAGCTGCCTCAGTCGGTTACATCCTCAACCTCAACGAGGATGGGGGGTTTCTTAGCCCACCTGTGATCGGGAAAGTGAGAAGAATATACGCAGAAGCTTATTATGTTATTATTGTTAAAGGGAACACTGTAAAAGGATACGTTGTTTTAACTTAATAAATGTAGGTAACCTGGTAAGAGCATCTCAGTGCGTTTTAAAGATGTCAGTGATGTAAGATGTCAAGATGTAATGTCAAAACCATTTCGCTGACTCTGGGTCAGTTTGAAATGATTTCAAAATGATCCTAAGTGTTATTTTTGCATGCCTAACAATGTGTGTATACTGCGTATTTCTTGACCTGAAAAAGTAAGCCATATGGAAAAACGTTTTTTCTCGTTATTTCTCAAATATCTTTTTGCAACGTATGAAAATGGGCAAAAAATGCATTTGTTAAATATATTTTAAAAATGCATTTATATGTATTCGTTATATATTTTTTTCAATTTTATATAGCTTTAATAGAGGTTACAGATATAACTAAATACAGATGAACTGAATGAATGGTACTGATTTTGCATTAACCGTTGTCTGTATGTGGCTCACAAAATGTACTTCAAATAAACAAGATATCAGATCATCAAACAGCATTTTCACAGTGCATCAGTACCTACAGCACTCGCCCTTGCCATGTTTAAGGTTCATTTGCTAATACTTAAAATCAAGATACTGGAATACAATTTAATTTCAAAAGGTATTCCAAACAGTAAAGTGCATTAGACAAGTATTTTGGCTATTTTCATACATTTTTAAATGTATTTGATAAATATATTTACATATATTTATTTTTGTACACTACATTAATATGTGTAATATTTTCTCCAAACTATTTTACATAGATGCACTTTCAAATATATTTGGTTAATATGTCAGTATATTCTGAAATACATTTTAGTGTTTGGAATGTATTTTGGCATGGACTGTGATGTGTTTCGAATGTATTTCAAATATATATAAAAGCATATAAATACATTTTTCCATATGGGAAGATTTAGTTAAGAATTCTAATAATTCTCAACTGCATATTGATGTTGGGCCAAAAATAGGACTACACAGATGTTTGTTTCTCAAACGACTGTCCACTAAATCTTTCTTCTTGAAAACAGGGTTGGGTAATGTATAGCTGATTGGAGTCATGCACAATAAATATGAAACAAATATTTACTGTATATCAAGTCTACTATCTTACTTTAACTAAAGCAGTGTTTCTCAACTACAGTCCTGTAGTCCACCTCAACTGCAATTTCCTGTTTTCCCTGTACCTGATTCATATCACTGTCTAATTATCAAGACCATCTTGAGCTGAAACAGGTGTGTTAGAGCTGGTGAACACAAAACTGTGTCACACAGGTGAGGTACCGAAGAAAATACTGCCCTATAGACTGATGCAACTGCATTCTCCCCATCTTTTCATGTGATGCCATATTGTATTTGTTTGTTATTGCTGCTCTTTATAGATACAACCTTGAGGTGAACCTTGGACTCAGTAACTGGCAGTGTTGTTTTTTTTTTTCTTTTTTCTTTTTTTTTTTTAGCTGGCCATGGTTATAATTCCTGCATGTCCTGGTTAGCCTAGACTTACAGATTTTCCTATAGATTTTTGCCTTTGTCCTATATTAGACTTTGACCTAGATTTTCAAGCATTTGAACCTTAAGCTATATTTGTAAACAGCGAGTTAAGATTTAGAACTTGATAAGTTAGAGCCTCCAACATAATGGGGAGACATTTTCTGTATGTCTGTGCCTGTGTGGTTCATATTTTGCCACAGACACTGCAGATTGGGCAACTTTTGATTATCACTCAGACACTGTAAAAAATCTCAGCAGTAAAAACACAATAGATAAGCAGTTGTACGTTTAAGCTTTCTGTGAGAGGACTGTACAAAGCAGTTCCTGAAAGATGCAGGCAAACTGGTTCTCAGACTTGCTGTATTGCCCCCATTAAACCAGGGAACGCAGCACTGATAGTCTTCAGTTACAGGCATCTAGTACCAGGGCCCCGTCCAAAACCACAAAGCATTGTTGCAGTCAAGACCACTAGAGGCGAATCTGAGTTAAAACAGAGACCTACACGCATCGAGTCCGAGTCAAGATGGAGACCAGGAGTGGTGAAACCGAGACAAGACCAAGACCAAGATTTTTTCAGAATATAAAAATAAAAATAAGAAAGGGGAAAGAATTTAATTGGTTTGTAGTTCATTGTGCATTCATTATCATTCATTATATATGCTATATATTTAAAAATGATGTTATATTTTATAATACACACACACACACATCATCCAAACCGCTTATCCTACTGGGTCGCAGTGGGGTGCTGGAGCCTATCCCAGCTGTCATTGGGCGGAAGGCAGGATACACCCTGGACAGGTCGCCAGTCCATCGCAGCATTTTATAATACATTTTGTAAAATATTAAATAATATATAGTCCTAAATAGTATCATTTTATTATAGTCTTCATCCAACCTCACCATCACCAATCACCACCTAAAGTCAATATATAAACCACATATAACAACACACATCCATTTTTATTATTAAATGAGAACATACTAATAACAACATTCTGATCTGCCTTCAGATCCTATTTAAACAGGTAGAGAAATTACTGTTTTATTCTGTTTGATGATTTTGTTGATATTCAATAGTAATAAAAAGATCAGTTTCCAGTGACTTCAGACCACCTGACCCAAAGACAGAGACAAGACTGGGTCAAAATGATAAAGAGACAGAGAAAAGACTGAAATGATGTTGAGACCAGACTAAGACTGTTAATTTATGGTCCCAAGACCGAGACTGGACTGAACAACACTACTGTACTGTACATACTACACCAGGGGTGCTCAATCCTGGTCCTGGAGATCTACCACCCTATAGGGTTTAGCTCCAACCCTAATCTAATGCACCTGATCCAGATAGTAAAGGCCTTCAGGAGCATCTGACAATTAGAGCCAGGTGTGTTGGATCTGAACTTTCCAGGGCGGTAGATCTCCAGGAACAGGATTAAGCACTGTACTGCTGACAGTGGTGTACAAATTTAACTCACAATTTAGTATGTAAGTGTGCGGTTTTGGACGCAGCCAGAAGCACGGGTGCTTATTAAGTTCCACTGCACTGCACCACCTGCTGGCTGTGTTGAGATTAATATACTCTAGAGTAAATATGCATTACTAAAAGGAGTGACAGTACAGTATTAATAATAGCATTATAATATTGGAATATTAAATCTACAAACAATTCAAGCTTTCTTTTGTATCCACTGTAATAAAAAGCTGCTTTGATAGTGATGCCCTTGAACCAATACACACAGAATGTCCACTTCACCATTGGTGGACCAGCAAACTACAATTCATTTATTTATTTTAAAAATAAATAGCTTAATTTATTAATATAAATAGCTTATTTGAAATAATATAATATAATAAGTAGCTTTGTAATGTGAATTGGCTTAATGGTTACCATTAGACATCACCAGTTTCCTGTAGGATATTATTGTTCCCAATTCCATGGACAAATCACACTATAAAATTATTGGAGGAATTTGTTTTATATGATATTCTCAAAGAAAGTCATACAATCTTCTGCTTAAAAAACAAACAAAAAACATTAGAACTATTAGGTTTATCAGGAATTGGCTTGATGGTTACCATTAGAGAATCATTCCCAGAACACCTTTTAAACCATTAAAATCTTTACACTTTGACAGCAACCCACCAGTAAAACACAACATACCATTAGTTGGACACCGCCTGGAACCAACTCTTAATGGTTTCTATTACTTTTTTTCAGCAGGGCTGTGACTAATTTAATCAAACCACCAAACTGCTATTCATTAATTCATTCTTTCATTCATTCATTTAGTAATGTTTTTGTCCTGGGAAATGCACCTTAGCACAAATGTTCAAAACAAAATAAAAAATAATGTATAAACTCACTGATTTAAATTTAGTGATAACAAGAAAAATGAGCTAAAAGGGGACACAGTTCATTGAGCTACTGTGATTTGCCTTCCTAGTTTCTATAGTTGTATACCAGCTCTGCTCCACCTTCTTGAAGAGTTCATTTTGAACCCTGACAGAACACATCAGATCCAGATCATCACTTCTCTTTATTTTTTGGATCAGGTGTTAGATTTGGTCCGGAGCCAAGTTCTGCAGGACGTTAGATCTTCAGGAGCAGGACTGGTCACCACTTGTCTGTACAGATGTGATTTCTGATGTACAGCAGCAAAACGTTTTTTGGTCCTGCAGATGGCGCTATAGCTCCGAGTGTAAGTGCGTTTTTCATGCATTTTGTTTAGAAATGGTTTCTCTGGATTTTCTGTGTCCGTTCATATATTAATCTTGAAAACAATTTGGTATCAAATCTGTATCTGTACATAATCTCAGTACTCAAGGAATAATTTATTTCTAGCATTGAAATAGAGGAGACTTAATATTGCTAATAATGTTAATATGCTTAAACTGTTTGACACAAAGCTTCAGAAAAATTGGAGAAAAAAATAAATGCACAGAAAAATAAATCATATACAAGTTTGTACTGCAGCTAGATGATCTCACAACTAATGGCCAATGTATTGTCTGAAGAAAAAAAAAAAGAGAAAACATTAGAGCCATTAGGATGAGGTCTAATGAGAATTGGCCTAATGGTTACCATTAGAGAATCAGTCCCAAAACACCTGTTAAACCAATCAGTAAAACAAAAAATACCATTGGTGACTATTGAACACCACCCAGAACCAACTTTTAATGGTTTCTATGACTGTTTTCAGCAGGGCTGTGTTTAATTTAAATCGCACAAGAGCTACCTAGCTTTTACTTCTATGTGAGTTTTTTTTTCTAGGAAATCTCTCTCTCTCTCTCTCCCTCTTTCTCTCTCTCTCTCTCTCCCTCTCTCTCTCTCTCTCTCTCTCTCTCTCTGTGTGTGTGTGTGTGTGCACAACGTATTATGTATTTAGTATATAATGGATTTAATAGATTAAATGATGCACAGGATGTGCCAACCGTGTAGGTTCCAACACATTTACTCCTTAATTAAACATACAGCCTCTTGGCTCAGGTTACTCAATGCTGTTTTTCAAACCCTTTAACCACTACAGCTCCACATCATCTCATTGTAGCTTCCTTCATCTTCTGATTTAAGATGATCATAATCAGAGTTTTGGTTCTTCACATTTGGGTCCACATTGCTGAAAGAGTGTCTGATTATCCTAGAAAAGGAAAAAACTGGTAGCAGCAGAATAAGCCAAACATCATTACTCATTACTATGAGGGTTTGGACCTAGACGGTCCAGCTAGTCTTTAAGTTAAGCTGTTGTAATCACACTGCTGTTGGAGCAGATACGAATCAGTTGAGACACTTAGCTACTAGGTTTTTGTTTTGTCTATTTTTTTTTTAAAGAGATTTTATAGTAATAGATATGGATTTAATGTAGAATTGAGAAGCTTAAAAGTGAAAACAAAGCAGAAGCGACTGGAGGGAATTATGTATGATAGCTTAGCATAAGGATGTGTTTAAAACCAGACCAGGTAAAGGCATGCAAAGAATTTAGCTGATGCCTACTGCTCATCTTCCACTTTCAGAAATGGGGGCTGTAGTATTTTCAAAAGCTTGCACTGCAAGATACTGCTCTGAGATCTTGAGAAGAAAAAGTCCTAAGAAAGAAAAACTTCAGTTTGGGCTGATAGATTTCGGTATATGAACAACTGTTTTAAATGCAATATTAATTTCACTAGGAATGTCTTTATGATGAGTTTCACATAAGAACCCCCACCACATCCCCCAGAGCCCCTGTTAATCTTTTTACACATCAGCGTAAACTAGTGCATGTACAGTCAAAACTACAACTCAGTGCTCTTCAGATCAAGGTAACCTTCCTTCAGATAAGCTACGATAAAGATGAGCATGTTAAAAATGAAAATCTATGTGAATAATAAAAGTGAAGCACTGTACCAGGGAGAGTCTCTGAGCTAGCTAAGCGTTTTGCTAACTGATAGAAGCGTTTTTGCTAACTGATAGGGGTGAAGAAAGGAAGAGGTTAAACATGCTATTATTGGTTAATATTATTTTTTCCCGCCTGCTGGTGCAAAAATCAGAAAACATTTTAGAGGTGGACAAAAGTCATTACATTTCGATTGAAGCATATGGTGAGAAGAAGAATTTTGTCTTTTAAATTTTATGATACAACAAATCGTGCATAATATGACCAGGGACATGAACTAGCAAGGCAGAGAAGGTCATTTTTGATTTCAGGTCGGCTTTAAGGATTTAAGACAAATTTTTTCTACTAGATTTCTGTGTATGTACAGGTTATTTGAGATGCAATCTTATTCCATTAGGTCGTTACTCCACTTCAAAGTTGATGCTGCTACTACATAACAACTTTTCTGACAGAAAAGATAAGTTGTTCACTTTGCTTTTTTTTTATTTTTATTTTTTTACCTGACCTTTGCAGGCCGTGTTGTGACGTTGATCCATTGAGCTTTTTCAGTTCTCCCCACTCACAGAGCAGCGCTGATGCCTTTATCTGTGTGTCACTTATTGAGTGAGTGTGTGTTCAGAGGGCAGTGTGTGTTTAGGACAGTGTACTGGTGTGGGTGTGTGTTGTATGGGGGTATATTCCACAGTTGCAGCATGATTGATCTGTTGGATGGTTCTGCTCACTGCAGCCCACACGGCCAGAGCTGCTACTCGCTCTTCGTCACACCCCTTTACGTTCAGTGTTCAGAGGTGACAGTGGCCTGACACTCAGATATTTCATAGCCCACTCACTCACTCACACACACACACACACACACACACAC
>JAILXH010220366.1:21117-33457 GCA_023558415.1 Piaractus mesopotamicus
TTTTTTTTTTTTCCAAGCAATCCATTAAAAGGATGGCAGGTAAAATTTAAACATCTGGTCAAGTAAACTTTTCGCTCTTCAGAATGTTAATGACGGCCAAGCATTAATCAGTGGTGCAGACTGCAAATAAACACAGCGCCCTTTCAACCCGCCAGCCGTCACACGCGCGCACACAGAAAAAAAGATAAATTGTGGATCTATGATTAAACAGCTCTTGATAGTGCTGAGGATTCTGCCACCTTTGTTATTGTAATGATCTTATCTGTAAACAACCCAATTAAAGGAAATCTGTATCCACCTCTACCGATGATAAAAAAAAAAAAAAAGGGAAAAAAAATCTTCCAAACCTCAAATGTGATTGCACTGTGCAACTAATTATAAGTGGCGGTGTGTGACATGAAAATATGCAACGTACAGATTTTTCGTGGGTGGCAGGCGACGGGAATTCTATCTCCATAACATCCTTCATATTCTGTAGAACACTGCAGTCAGGGTTCCTGAGAGAAGAGGAGAAATCAGACCTAGATGCACTAATTAAACACATGCAAACAAAGATGCGGTAATCGATTCAATTAAATGATTATCACCAAAAAAAAGTCCCACGTCATTGTGCAAACCAGTGTTATGGTCAAGGCATGGTTCATAGCATATGATTAATTTTACATTGTATAACAGACATCCATACATAGAAATATGTTTGCATGTCTAGGTATTCGCTAAATGCTAAGAATTTTTTTTTTTTGGGTAGATTTTGTCCTCTCTTTGTGCAGCAAACTGCAATCAGGACAAAAAAGGCAGTAATTACAATCTCCTTACCATAAATGCATGTTAGCGTTCAGCTTATTCCTAAGGGGGGTGACCACTGCAAGGCACAAGCAAAATAACAATGACTGTACCGTGGATTGTTCACCACAAGATACAGCGAATATATTTAGTTGTGTATCATAATATTAACTACAAACAAGCAAAACCAATCACATCAATCAAACAGAGAGCTAGCAAAACAAGCCTGAGGGAGTGTTCTATAAGAAGGCAAGACCTGTGCTCCCCTCCTAATGTACCAAAGCAGTTTCAATTAACTGCACCTCATCTCTCATTCACTGCCTGTCACCTGATTGTAGTGCACTGACAATGCACAGCCATGTCATTTCTTACCACTAATCTTTACTCACGCTTAGAAATGCCACGGCAGAGCAACAGCAGAGCCGGGAATTTCCTACTGTGACAAACAGTCTGATGGAGAGGGAAATATTCAAATAATTCACATAAAACGTGCTCATCATGGCTGTTCCACCCTGAGAGATCAATCTGGGAGGAATGTGATAGCCGCTCCCTCTGTTTGTCATTTGTAAATGCAAAAAGCAATATTTCTGTCTGACCCCTCGCTTGGAGGGTCCACGTCTGCCACTGTCTTGAGTATTGAAGTGTGGATTTAATATCAATGAATAACATTGCTAGGCAACCAACAATATGTTCTGTGTGCCATTGTTAGCCAAGCATGACCTTGGATTTAAAGAAACAATCACAGAGGCTTAAATAGTGCCAACTGACCTCAATTCCAGCAAAATCTCTTTCTGAATCTAGAAGGACATTATACTGCAAACATTGTAGCTTGTCAGCATGGCCAATCCTATTGTAGCGATCCTGTGTTAAATGTAATAAAACCTTTATGGGATGTACACTTATGAAGCGAGGTAATTGAAAAACAAGGGGATAAATGCAGCTGACATATGGATTTTTCATATGTGAAATGCAGTATAACAAACAAGGAATGTAAACCATGGATATACATTCAAAGGAGGTAGATTTGCAGATATGAAAATACTCACCATGCTCAGCTCCGAGCAGGCAGCACTCCGGCAACATCTTGGGGTGTCTGGGGTCAATCTCGAGCTTTATGGAGACACTGTTTCCTAGGGACACAGAGCCAGAGCTCAGCTGCGGTAATATAGTACAGAAGCAGGAAACCACAGACAGTGAAGATGTCAGAGTTTACCAATGGCGATTCTCCTCATGGAGTCTGCTCTGGTGGGTTTTTCAGGTTCCAGCACCCAAGTGTGCTCATCTATCTCATCCAGCACTGCCCAGAACTCTGCCAAGGCCTCCACAATCAGCAAGAACTGGCTGTGGATGTGAGCGAGAGTGCTCTAAGAGACAGAATATTCAACTTTATTACATAAGCACACCAGTTAGAGCAGGTGTTCAGTTAATACTGAAGCTTAGATGCATTACAAAACAAGACTATTCAAGCCTGTATACCCAGACCACAAAGATTTCCTAGTTTCCTAGCTGCCTCTGTTAGCTTAAAAGCTGTCTTGCTAATCACAGTTAGCATGAAATGTTTACCATCAAACAAAGCTAGCAAGAGAAAAATGTCATTCCTGGAGGTCTCCTACCTATGTATGATTATGTGATTAGTCAGAGGACAGTGGTGCTTCTTTATAGCAGCAAGTCATTTATTGCTGCGGTCAGTGTTGAAATATTAATCCATTCAATAACACCAGCCACACAGCAATGAATCAGGAATCCAAGATCAGAGGCCTGTAGCTATTTACTGGCTGTGCTGTGTGTACTTAACCTTTATGTTTAAAAAAACATTACATTCCCATTAGTATAATGGAAGCATATTGACGTTTACTCCTATACGCGAGTACTTCAGATTAAGTGTGCTAAAGTGTTAAACATGAAATCTGAAGCAGACAGACAAGTGTTAGAAAAGCTTTGCTGAAACACTTCATGTGATCACTGAGAGAACAATTCAACCCTTACAATAAAGGTACAAACAGGCACAATATTGTTTCTCCAGATCATACAAGCACAGATAAATGGTAATCAAAAATTTACATGCCAGAAAAGTAAATGCTTCTCCCTTACATCATGCCAACAGATACAGTAAGAGAGACTAGAGGAATAGGATGAGTTCTGTTCATCTGTCTCCAGCTGCATTTATATATGCTTAAAGGATGATTTCGGTTAAAACATTGTTCCTTAGTAAGCACCCGCTCATTTAATTCAAATTGCAGTTTGACTGATAGACTAATCCTGATTTCACAATTTTTATTCAAAAGCTTTTACAATTGCTCTTTGAAAAACAGAAATGTAAGTAGTATGGGAAGAACTTGGCATTATGATGACAAATTCATCAAATATCATGGAATTAAAGTATGTCACTGGTTTACAGACAGAAGCTGTACATCTGATTCAATACTAATGCTGGTTAACACGTACAGCACTGGTGGTTTTGGCATTAAAGCTTGGCAGAAGATCTCAATGTTGGTAATAGTGTGGTCTCTTACACTACCGGAAATTTGTACCACCCATCATCTTTTAAAAGGACATCTATAGTACAACTACTGACATTTCAGGCTCATGCTAGTAGGTACAGATGTAATCAAAAAGTCTGGCTTTATGTAAAAGCTTCCTAGAAACACTTATGTCAAGAACAGCTATCAACTTTCGAAGGGGGAAAAAACAAAAAGATCCCACACTTCTCTGAAGTCTCTCCAGCTTTCCATCAGTCCGTCATCAAACCACTGATTAGAACTTGTAATGAGAGCCCTACTAATAATAATTCTGATTGAAAAAGGGAAGAACATATCCCATACATCAGAAAACAAGTGAATCTGAGCAGTAGCTTTTGATCACTGCACACCACAGACAGCTCATTTATGGCTGTGCATTATAGCTTCCTATAATTCTAACATACACAAACACACCAGGGGCTCTCCTTCCTGTGGAGCTTGCTCAGCTGTGAGGCAGAGCTAATGGTTTAAGTATGGCAGCTCATAAATCATGGTTGCTGATTGACAGGTGATGGTGGCTGGCCCTGCTTCACTCTGTGCTGTCAGAGTGAGCAGGCGCAGGTTGACCATGACGATATGCTCCGAGAGCCACGCTCCCAGCCCTCCCCCCGTCTTTAATCTCAGCCCACAAGGAGCTTTGGTCTGGACACCAGATCCTCTCCATTCAAATTTAAGACCACTGGTTTATTTTTATTGCTGCTCAAATGGAGTGTGGCCTTTTCTAAAATGAGGTAAAACGGGAACAGAGATGTAAATGTGGACTTTCAGAGAAAACTTTCAATTACTGTTCACATTCTGAAGGCGTTTCCATACCGTTCCATTATGGATTACATATCCTTTATTGTTTTTTGTATAATTTGAGTAGTTAAATAAATAAATGCTAGAAACTTAGTTCTTAAATTTAGTTTAAAATTAGCTGAAAAACTAAGCACACAGGACCAAAGCACACTGCCACTGGATGTCAATTTCTTTCTAGGGTAGCAGTGACAATGTTTAAGGCAAATTTCTTACAATGAAATATCCGCTACCTTTTTCATGAACAAACATCATTTTATCACCCAGGACAAAAGCATATTGACTTAAGTGTAAAGCTAAGTGGAAGGGTAAATGTTAAATCACCCTCGTCATCAGTAGCCTCATTTCGCTCCATTGTAATACCTCTGACCACATAATGCAGCCAATCTAGGAAGATTTACAGGGAGAAGTATGGCCATATTTAGGGACGTAATTTCATGCATTTCTCTTTTGTCCCGTAATTTGAGATGCTGCCGTTGATTATGTCCTTGATTCTTTGATACATTTCCATACATGTTAAATTGGAAGGAGGAGAACTGAATACAGCCCCGAGGCTTGTAATTGACCACAACAAAATAAATCCAAAGGCTTCCATTTTTTCCAAAACTCACTGACTTCATGTTTAGTAAGACAGATTAACAGCCTCCCACCCCTCATAGACCACAGATATAAGAGAAAAGATTATATAATATATAAATAAGAACACTGAATAAGACAGAGAGAACAATACTGAGACCATGCAGTCTAACAGAAAAGAAAACCCCCTGGTGTGTGCTTAGGTGAAGAAAAGAGACACAGGCAGAACACATTAATGTGAGCGATCTACCTCAACATAACAGCCACCCAAGAAAAACGAAAGGCATCCTGACACAAGAGGGGGAAAATGAACCAAAAATGATGGGTCACTGTGCCAGTACAGTGCACACAATTTAGCATTGCACAGGTGCAAAAACTCTGCAATTACTTTCCAATTAATGCCAGTTGTGTGATTATGGTTATGCTTTTATGTGAATATATGGTCCAAGTAAAATGTCCTTGTAATTGAATTCCTACTGGAAAGAAGGCTAAAATGCAGACTGGCACAATGGATTCATGTTTAGTGAGGTGACAGTCTGTTCACCACACTGTTAACTATTCCAATTAAGTCTCTCTTCATAATGGTCAACAATGCATATTCATAGAGTCACTCAGAGAATGAGTATGAGGTAAATAAATCAATAAAAGTCAGGAATGAAATGAGGACCATTCTTAAAACTCCCTTAATGGGTCTTCTGAAAAGCCCTGGTTAATGAGAAAGGTATAATGCATGATGCAAAAGGCAAGGCTAAAACAAAATAATGTTAAAAGTGCAGCCAATATTTTATGAAGATGTTTTTTTATTCTGGTCCTTTCAAGCTGTCACAGACAGGACATTTTTAGGTTTCTCCAGACAAAAACCTGAAGAAACAGGAAACAATGCTTTCTTTTTACTGTTCTGAACAGTTTTGTAGCAAGGTCAGCATTTATCAATGTCACCAAATACACAATCAAGAGCTGGTGGATATAAGTGGTAATTCCCTCAAATACTTCACAAAAGTCTACTATATGACATTGCAAATGTAGTCTTAAGGCTACTGATTAGCCCTGTTCAGATGCTTAACTCAAACACTTATCCAAGAATGATAGGCTACAATAACACGTCATTACCTTAAGTAAATTAAATAGGGCATCTTTCACATACCAATACAATGATCAATGTCCAATTATTACAAATGTCTAAAGCTGTAACAATACAGCATATCATACCGTATCGCAGTGTATCATGTATCGTACTGTGTCGTGACTAGCATGCAAGCTTGTGGCTAGAGTACTAGATCTGTACGCTATAAAGCAGCTTTTGTTTCTGATATTGTACTTTTACAATGCCAAGTGCTCTAATTAACTGAAAATGGAAGCATACGGCAGTTTTAACCACTGCTTATTTTTTCTGTAGCGAAAAACGTACCAAATAGACACTACTTTATTGCGATGAATCAAACTATGAATTTTGTAAATTGTTACACCCCTAAAAATAATACTAAGTAACTTTCATAATTTCTTTTCCTTTAGTCCAATGTTTTTAATTAGGAGTTGTGATTTGAATCTACGATCCTCAAATCAATTCACTGACAAATTTCAAGGGTCTTTCTTTATAACATTCTTAAAACATTCCTTAGAATTATGAATTCTTAAAATCAAGTCAAATTTTAATTCACCAATTAAGTTAACGGGCATTTTCTAAATCATAATAATGGCACAGTGTCTTTACAAATTATCATTAACAGCACATTACAAACACAGAGATGACAAATTTTAAAAATAAATAAATAATAGCAGCATTTGAGTGTGGTCTGAGGGAGCATCAGCACACCAGTACCAAAAGATGTACAAAGAGCGCTGAAGAAACTAGATTGGCTGGGAGCAGTCAGCAGACGTTGGTACTGAATCAAGCAGAGCTGTAGGCAGGGTAATTGATAGAGAATAGGGCTGATATGTGCTGATTGCTTAGTGTGAGTGAGAGTTAGTGAGAGTTTTCATATGAGTTCTGCATAAAGTGAAATCTGTTCAGGGTTTCTAAGGAGTGACCGATGAAAAAGGAATTGCAGTTGTCGAGACATGAAGTAATGAAGGCATGGACTAGTGCTTCAGCATCTTTCAATTTAACAAAGGACAAAGGCACACAATCTCACGGAGGTGGAAAAATACAATTTTAGTGTGTGACTTCACTGTGAGCTCAAAATTCCTACACAAAAAAGTCTGTGATCTCTTAAAAATATTCATTTCAGATCTTAAATGGAAACATGTACACTTTTGTATATGTTTTTATTATAGGACAGTTGTGTATGATGGGACAAATTCATTTGCTATATAAATAACTGGTGACTTTGAACTGTGAACACTGAATAAGTGTTATTGAAAACACGAGTATATAACCTGACACAAAGGGACTTAAAAGATCCTGAGTCACCATGTATAATGCCTGGCACTTATCTTGTTCCACAGCCAATACACAAAAATAGTTCAATAAAGTTATTAGTAATCAATTAGTGCTGTCACATTCTATTTCCTCCGCTTCTAATTCAGGGCAGGTGTACATCAGCCAAAGAGCAGAACAAAGCATAAAACAGCATTCATGACTTTTACAGAAATTTATAAGTGAACTTGTCATACCATTCTAACAAGCAGGAAATCCAAGTATCCAGGGAGCATTACAACAGAGCATCTGTTTAACTGCTTTGAACCACAGGGATGCTTAAATGTCTGCATTGTGATTATTTCTGCTTTTTTAATAATGTTAGGAATAATATGCTTAGTTGTCCAGTGCATGTGTGTTCTTCATTAGCTAGCAAAATGCAAAACAACCAAATGTTTTACTCACCATTTCAACTAAGAGAACACTTGGTTAAAAAAAACAATGGTGCAAAAAACATGGAAATGACATGGAAATTTTTGCATGCCACAAATTACTGACATTTGCCAGCTTATTGTATGAGCCATTTTATTTGTATTAATCTGAAAACAGTACAGAAACACAACCCTTGTTTTACTGTATGAACTTAATTGTTTCATAAATATACACTCAATTCAAATTTAATGCTTGTAACACATTCCAAGAAAAGCTGTGAGAGGAGCATGTCCACCACTATGTCACATCACCTTTCTTTTTAATGACAATGATCGTTTTGATCATTGAAGACAGTAATGGATCCAGTTTTTAAAGCAGAAGTTTTGACATTCTTCCGCTATACAAGTCGGCAACTGCGCAACCGTACAGGGCCTTTGTTGTTGCATTTTGTGCTTCATAATGTGTCACTTGTTATCACTGGGAGACTGCATTCCCTGATTACACAGCCATGCTTGCTGCAACACATGCTGCAGCACAAAGTGTGTGTGTGTGTGTGTGTGTGTGTGTGTGATATATATAAAATATATACACACACAAACACACACACACACACACACACACACACTATATGGACAAATGTATTGGAACACCTACAGGAGCTTCTATAACATCCCATTCTAAATCCAAAGGCATTAATATGGAGTTGGTTCACCATTGCAGCTATAACAGCTTCTACTTTTCTGGAAAGGCTTTTTGCCTCCCCTCACCAAGCACTCAGCGGCCCCACTCTGTGAGTTTGCGTGGTCTACCACTTTATGGCTAAGCTGTTGTTGCTCCTAGGTGCCTCCATTTCACAATAATAGCACTTACAGTTGACAGGGGCAGATCTAGCAGGACAGAAATTTCACAAACTGACCTGTAGCAGATGTGGCATCCTATGACAGTGCCATGTTTAAAGTCATCAGTACGACCCATTCACATGCTAGCGTTTGTCTATCGAGTCTGCAAGGCTGTGTGTTTAATTTTATCCACCTGTTAGCAATAGGTGTGGCTGAAACACCTGAACTCAATAATTTGAGGGGTGTCCTAATACTTTATACATGATAGATTCAGGCTTTTTAACTTTACGCTGGTAACAGTCTGGATGATCTTTCTCTACTTAGGTCCAGACAACACGGCATACATTACTTCACAGGACAATCTGAAACGTTGACTCGTTAGATCACAATGTTTCCACGGTGCAGCAATCTATTTCAGATGAGCTTGAAGCCAGAGAAGGCGGCTTTTCTGGACATTGCTGGCATATGACTTGTGGCTGTGTTTATCATCAACAGTTTGTCAAGGTATTCCCAGGCCCATGTGGTGATTTCCATTACAGAAGCATGCCAGTCTTCAATAAAGTCCTATCTGAAGGATTGAAGGTCACAAGCATTCAGTTGTTGTTTTCAGCCTTTACACACAGATTTCTTTTGATCATATGCACTGTAGAAATCCTTGCTGTTGCTTATTGCGTAAGACTGTTCTAAAACTGTTGGATTATTCGCTGATCCATCTAGGAAAGTGGTAAGCACTGACCCATTCTTGCGCATAAAGGATGAAGTTTGTCCTGGATGCTCCTTTTATACTCAAACATGATTGCATCACCTGCTTTGTTGAACATTTCACAACATTGCGAGTCTTAAACTGCCCCATTACAACTTCCTGGGACAGGTTTCAAACATCAACTAAGCGCGCATATTTTTATATATATATATAAGCAATTATGTTGACATATCTTGTCTTCACTTTCCCAACTTTTCTAGAATTCAGATTTATTGAGGATATGAATAATTCTGAAAATACATGTGTTAAGCAAAGAAAATGAGAAATTAATGACTCGCCAACTAGGAATACACAATTAGAATCGGTCAAGATAGAAATCGGTAGATTTTTACTCCAATCATGCGATCAGTAATCAGCAACCGATCTTTTTGATTTCGGCCAATTTGAGTCAGATAATGCACTTTTGCTGTATTTGAATGTTGCTGCCACTCCCATTCCAAAAAATAAATGGGTGATCATGCTAAAAAGCCAGATGCCTCTCACTTGTGTTGAGGATCTAATACACCTAAAGTTGTTATCTTGCCCCCAAAAATTTAACCTATTAAGATCAAATGCCATGCTTCACACCTCCATTTAAAAACTGGAAACCTTCACCTGCAGACACACTTTTTATGTAGACCAAAGCATTTACTGTTACATCTGCCCTCTAATAATGGATATAATGCCTATGATATTCACAGGGTTGCTGAATTTGTGTAAATAAACACAAAGTTTAGTAGATGAATCAGTTCCACACAACTAGTTCTGCCACCAAGTATGTGTTTGAATGTCCAAAGATTTGGGAGAATATGGCAAGGTTCATTTTTAATATCTGCCTTTATTACCAGAACTGGCATATGCATGATTAAGGCACATTCTGTGTGCATTCAAGTTTGATGAACGAGGCCCCAGGACGCTGGCTGTGAGGCTGACTGAGCTGCGTTCCTGTGGAGTCACACCTGCACTGCTGCGTCTGCCACCGTACAAAGATCTTGACTAGCAAAAACCTCTGATCGCCACTGTATACTACTCCATAGCACACGCAAACACTCCAAGCCCTTGCAATGCCAACCTGTATAATTATTCATTTAAATCTTTTTGAGAGGCAGGCGGACAGATTTTTCTTTTCTCAGAACAAAGGAGATGCATCAAGACATCAGTTGCCCAGCAGGGCCACAGCCAGCAGAAGGCTGCTCTGTGCTGAGCTGGCCTTCCCTGTCAGAGAGCCATGTACAGATGCCACGTTACACAGGCAACAGTACAACCAGGCCAGCAAAACCTCTCTCACCTTCAACACTAGTGTTGCACAATATATCAAAAGTTAGATGATCAGAGATGATAATTAGCTGTAAAAAATGTAAGATTTTTCTGTTCATTCTATAAGTTTTACATAGTAGTACTGTCATACTACACTCTATTTTGGTAGCAAAATTCTGGTATTGATATATGACTGAGGAGAATAATTCCTCATTCTGTTCTTTAGTGGGATACAGGCCTCTCCAGTTAGTGAGTTTCTTTCACACCTCTTCCAATCTCCTCATTGTCCTCTCAGTTCATCTGGCACACTTTAAGCCTCTGAGAACTGTAAATTATTTTAAGGAATGCAACATCAAAGCAATTCTGCTGTACAGAACACCTTTCATCATAGACACAAACATGTCTTCAAATGCCAACCTTGAAGTAATTAACACCACTGAGCTTGTATTCTTGAGTAAAAGGAGGCCAATTAGAACAATACAATAAAAGCCAAAGCATTTTAAGTACGCTGTGTATAAACAGGTTAAGGCAGCGTACCTGTGGGGTCCATGTAATGGCTAATGGGACAGGGAGGTCTGCAGAGCATTCTGGAGCTTCAGCTGGGTACTGAGAAAACAGAAAACAGGGCAATAAAAATATTGTTTATTCTCCTTCTTCTTTATAGCAACTTGTGGACAGTAAACTGTACTCAGAGTTTAGTTATGAAAGAAGAAAAAAGATCTTCAGAGAGGGATGTACTGAATTGGTTAAAGGATAGATAACTTTGACAATTAATAGTTTCTTTCTTTCTTTAGACTCAATATTTCGGTCTTTTGTGGTAGTTAGCTGAGATAACAAATACTGCACATGCCTGGAATAACTTTCAGAGTCAGTCACTACACTCCAGATAGGATGAAAGAATTTACTAATAGTAGTGTGCTTTACTGCAGAAGATCAGGTCTTTATTCCTAACCATTAGCACTTATAATTGTGTTAAGTGTTAAGAAAAAGAAATGACAATTTCAAACCATAGTACTTTTATAGGACAGTTTCTAGTTCTATCCATTACGAATACCAAATGTGAGGTTATCTATCTGTATCTATGGCTTACACCAGCTTCCACACCTACCCAGCATGGCTGAACTGGGGAGGTGCTGGCACCTGGAGGTCCTGAGAGAGATGCCCTGCTCTGCAAGGATGAGCAGATGTGAGGCAGGGGGATCACTGCTATTTTTACCCCTTAGCGGGCAGGTGGGCACAGAGGGTTCCTCACGCCCTGCTGAATCTCATCAGGGCCCTGTGCAGTGCCAGCAACCTGCCGCTGGCAGCTCTGCCCCACCACCCCTCCAAACCTGGAGTCGCCTTGGCCTTGCACTCCCTCTCTCGCACGCACGCACACAAAGTACAGGAGCTACTGCACCTCTCGCACATCTCAATTTTCTGCTTCTGCTGTGGACCCTGTAATCACTTTATGGAGATCACTCACACTCTTATCTCTTCCTCTGCACATCTCGCCTTCTCTCCTCTCTGCTTTAGGGGAAGTTACAATCTTACCTCTAAATCTCTGTAAACAATTTTCCAGTCACAGCACATTAGCACTACTCACCTAAAGTTACCTAAACTCAACTTATTTAAACGCAAAGTTTATTATTATTATTATTATTATTAAGTCTATAGTATGAATACAGTGAGTGACCTGTCTTCTAACTAGTTTAGATTGCAGCTGCAATTTTCAAACAAAGAATTCAGGTAAACCAAGACTTGAAGATAAACTCATTTTCAACCTAATCACTGGGGTTGTGCAATGTGACGATATTTTACCCTTAAAATATTCTCTCTAATATCTCGCTTTTCTGAGCATATTGTAGATATCGTCAGTACTTAAAGAACACTGACCAACATTATTCATTACAATAAGAGAATACTTAGATCTGTTTTTCTTCGCAGGAAAATGAAACAATCTGTGGTAACTGAATGCATAATAAAAATGTGGTAGATAGTTACTAGGTTGGAAAAACACTATTTCTGTATACCTTTATGAGAGAATAGCAGGAAAAAAAAA
>JAILXH010220366.1:33798-43921 GCA_023558415.1 Piaractus mesopotamicus
GGCTTAAGCTTGACCGTAATGGCATGTTGGCGGCCAGAGGAGTCCTCTGCACTCAGCTGAAGAGTATAGAAGTCTGTATTGATGAGGAGCAGCCTGCCAAGCAAATCAATTCCAGCACACATTAGTGAACAGTCCAGGTCTACTGTGAATGGCCACACTTTCTGAGCATTCTCAGAAGTAAGAACATAACCCTTCAGCCTTTTTTTTTCTGTTCCGACTTCCTTAGAAAAATGACTAATATATTATGATACATATCATGTATGGTAAAAATGTTTTCAAGTATTGTGATATTACATTTTTGCCATATCACCCACTCCTCTTTGAAAGTAAGGTTTTACCAGGTGGTCTCCATTTCCACAGTGCCGCTCTGACTGTACCAGTTCATTGCAAATTTATGCTGGCTAATGCCCCACTGTTCCACCTGACACGGTACTATTTCCACTGCTTATTTACGAGCCATGTCAAGATCTAACTTGTGACTGCCTGACACACACACACTGTCCTGGGCATTCCCATCAGCAAAGACCAAGAACACACACATTCACCTTCTGTCACACAGCACTTAGCTCCACATAAAACACTCAGAGACAAGCAAGACCGTACAATCCATACCGCCCTACACCTCACTCCCCTGTTCTGTTTACTACTAGAATATACTCCCTTTCTTCCCATAAGCCATTTTCTCTCCCATCTCACACTATCAAATTATCCCCTCATCGCATGGTGCAGTAGCAGTAATTCTTTCACCGTTCTCCCACTCTTGTATTCTATGCCAGAATCGGTATCTTTCTCATTACCTCGTTCACTAACTGAAAGTATAATTAACATACCCACCAACGTTCTCATCTTTCTTAGTATCTCCCAGTACGCATTCAGCATTCCTTCACTTTCTGAATAGGCTTTTTTCCTCATGCTTAGGCCCTCGCTTTTACACTCCATAAAGCAATGGGATGAATATCGCATTCAGTTACATGAACCTACGCCTCAGAACCGCACTATTCATTCATTTCCACCAAACAGAAATCCGTTTTCCAAGCCAGAATGCCATTCTGCTACTCTGCATTCTACAGAGATCACCAACCGAAGTATCAGGCCTTACTGGCATTCAGTTCAGATGATTGAAACAGCTTGACAGCTTGATGTCTTGCTGTGAGGATTGATGAGAGCATTACATTTGCAACTACAAAATCAGCAGCGCTCATAAACGTTGGAGGGAACATTTGGCGTGTGTGCATACAAACAGGCCACGGATGAAGATACAACAGTATAAAATTTGTCTGAAAGAGTAATTCAAAAATATAAGCTGTGATATTGTCAAGGCCGCTTTCGACGATTCCGCACCGAGGCTTTCGAGAGCCAGCTGCTGAAAATAGTAAATGTTATTCCATTCTCACAGGTGCCACCAGAGATCATGTGTTTTAAAATATAAGTGCTAGCTAGACTGAGATGGCGAGAGGGACAGCCAATAGGAAACATTTTCAGGTGTCATTATCCTGGTGGGGTGTTAAAAGACTACAGCGAAAGCCTCGGTTTCTATCCCTCATATATGTGCAGGCTGTGACAACCTCCCACCATGGCCCTGGTGCAACGACTGTCAGAAAAAGCAGAACAGTTTCAGATATGCATATAAGAGCAAAGGTAAAATCACCCCAAAACAGAAAATTTATGCACGTTGTCTTGCTTTTCCCTTAATTTTGGTTTGATTTGTGCAAAACTATAACACATTCTATACTGGACACTTACAGGATTCTAAGTGATTGGTCATAGTATGATGGTCTGTAATTTTTCTTAATGCCAAACACTTTTTGAGCTATATTGAGGATAAGAGAGGAGTGAAGAATTGACCCCATCTTTACAGTAATTAACACTAAATGTGCCTTCTTCAAGGCAACTAAAACTCATTAAAATGACCAGGTTCTGCAGCACTTCCCCCTTGCCTAAACCAATCAGAGTCCATAACTATGTCAGACTTCAGGCTATTACCACTGATACAAATTAAGGATCTTAATTAATCTCAAGTGCATTTACAGATAGAGCTGGTGTATAATACTTCTGACCGCAATTCAGGGCTGAAATGTGCACCTTGTCTCGTCTCTCTCATATAACTTCGACATTTCCCCATTAAACTTGAGAGTGGGCTCCCAATTAGAACAATTTGCATTTGCTAATATCATAATTATATCTCTGCCTGTTAATAGAAAGAGGAAAGTGTGAAGCCGACCAAAATCAAAGCATGATCACATGCATGGCTTACAAACCACATTAAACCTTTCTGTTAGAAACAAAGGCTGAACTGATTAATATTTGTATATGTCTGACATGACTACATTTGGAACTACTGCATTATGTAGGCCTATATCAGGTAAACCATCAGAGACCAGTTCATCTGCTGTAAACAGATGGGGGCAGTAGGGGTTGGCGATATGGCAAAAATATCTTATCACGATACTTAAAGATGTTTTCACGATACGAACGGCAATATTTTGCCACACAGATATAAAGTAGTGCCAAATTTCAAACCAGCCATCAAAATTTCAGGCACAATGATTTTAATTCAAATGTTACACACATTGTACCTCACTAAATCCAATTAAACTGGACAAATTATGCGTTTTTAAAATTAAACTTGCAGTTGTTTAGTGTTCATTAAGTTCTGAATAATATCAAAGATCCAAGATAGAAAAGCATAACAAAATTTGTCATGATATTGATAAAATCTCATCATACTGCTCCCCTCTAGTAGAAAATATAAAAATTTGCACCTGCCAATCAAAGCCACCATGTCAATAAATCTTGTGGCCATAATTAAAGACTTTGTGCCTAGAAGGATAGACACGTTAGTCATGTATAATTTGTAAAATTAACTAACATGCTTCAGTATCAAGAACTAGTCACATGTTGCTTTGAGAAAGGAAATATTAAAACCTTCACATTAACAAGAAGATTGTCGTCATGTTACTGATTGTGGCAGTTACGGTTCTTGAATTCCTACAAAATTTTATCTGACGTAGTTAGTTCCATGTCTGAGCAAACAGGCTCTGGATCTTGCACGGGAGGGTACAAAGTGGTGGTTTTGTTATTAAAGGTGAATAACTGCGAATATTTGCTAAAAGAAAAAAAAAAAACCAACAACTGCAAGGCAACCGGCCACCTGAGTCACAAGCACTATGTTTTTCTGGCTAAAATGTGATATGTTGAGGCAACAGGCAATGCAAATCCCTGGCTGTAGACCACCAATAAGGCCACTCAGTAAATAAATTTTCTGGTTGTGGATGTTATGTTTTCTTAAACCAGTAACTGAAGATTTTCAAATCAGCCTGGAAAAGTCTGGAGAAGAAGCTCAGGCTGAACAGGCTTTGATTTGTTTGTGCCTTGGAGCAGTTTTAAGGTAGCATCAGGAAAGACTTCAACAAGTAAATTGGGTTAAATAAACATAACATACTTATCCCATCCTAGATCCTCTATCTCTGTGATGAGCTGTGAATAGTACTGAGGTGGTGGAATGGACAGCCATCCTGGCTGGCTCTTCAATGCCACTTCCTGACCAGAGGTAATGCAAAGACAGTGAAGGAAATCAGTGCATGATAAAATGTGATAAATATACCATATCATGTCCTATACATCACAAAATATGCAAAGAAAACTCATTATATAAAGTGAGGAGACACATGACAAATACAGAGGAAAAAGATACAAATAACAAAATTACCAATATTGTCCTCAGCTCCAAAATAAAACTGACCAAATCTGAAGAATGATGTAACCTCTGTGTAAGGAAAAAAGATCATTATTATTATTAGCCTAAACCAACACGTCTTTAAATTTATTCCTGTGGTTTGATTAATGGGGTTGGTCATCAGGGTTAATAATAATTTAATGCTTATGAAAGTAATGAACTTTGCTGCCCAAAGTAAAATAAGCTTGAATGTAATCCTTGGGCCCTGAAGCCACACGAATAACAATACTGAGAACTTGCTGTTAATTAAACAATGGACCAATCTAACTAAGGAAGGCAGACACAAAATTGCAAAGTCAAGCATTTTTATTTAAATGCTATATTACCTGTTTTACGATATCCTGATAATTTTTCAGTAACTGTTTCAGTTGCCAACAACAGTGCAGCCTGCAAACAAAAAAGTCCTGAAAAATCAGGCAAAAGCAGTAGCAGCCCGAGTTACACCTACACGGCATAGACACAAAACTCATAAAGCCACATGCAAGATTTCCACAGTCAACTGCTTTATAAATGAGTAGATTAAATAATCTCATACTTTGCCTGTTTCAGCTGATGGTCTGGAGGCAGAGATATTCTCAATCTGAAGTCTTTTTCCTGTCAACAGAGGTACAAGTTTTTACTGTAAAATGGATCCACTATAAACTTAACCTACGTTGCTGGCATGAAACGACAACTCACCGGTTACCCTGATAGAGTGAACATACTGAAGGTGCTCTATGCCGCAAAAGTTTGTTTTTAGCAATAACTAAAGTTAGTGTACCCACCTGCACTGAGATGAATCCGTCGTAAAGAGTTTTCTCCTTATCGAGTGCAACCAATAAAGGACTCTCTTTGAGCAAACTATCAGTCATTGTGAAAAAAGAACCCCAAAAATATAATAAAATTGGCTCTTACTTATAAACTGTTACGACAAAGCGAGCTAAGCCGCTAGCTGCCTATCCAGCTATGTTTGAGTTCAGTTAGCTGCCTGGCTAGCTAACGTTAGCCAACTCACTCACTTCCAAAACACTGGACAGCCTTACGACTTATACACTGACTACTCTCTTGTACATGCTAGGTGTAGACCGAAAAAATAATAGAGCGTATTAATTGACAGTACGCTAATAATGGTAGCTGAGAGTTTCTTCGGCTAGTCCATGTTAAATCATAAGTTAGTCCTCAGCTAACTTTGTCCGGTTTCCCGCAACGGAATCAAATCACAGCTACGTCATCAAACTTTCACTGAGGAAACTTTATGTGAAGGCTTCCAGCGGCCGAGGGAGCCGTTAGTGGGCAACATCAAGGTGGGTGTGGGAGTTAGCTAATAATAAAATTAGACAGAATTATTTACGTAAATAAATAAAACATAATTTAGGACAAGGTTTTGAATTAACAAAACATTTGCTACTGTAAATATACAGTATAGCTAAATGGTTTAGCTCGCTGTTTTTCCACAGGAAGATTACAAATTGCGACCGTTAGCGCAGGTTAGCTTAGCTAACATTTAGTATTAGGTTTAGCCCAGGGGTGCCCAAACTGTTTGTCTTGGGGGCTAATATGCAGTGTTTTTAAACATGTATTTTGTTACACATAAGAAATACGGTTTTAAAAGGAAACATAATTTAAGTTGCATGTAAGTTAGTATTAAAATATGTTTGTTTTCTTTTTAGGTGATGGAGTGTTAACTTTCTTTTTTTTTGAATTATGTAGTTTGTCAGTCACTGTACAAATACACAAGGCATACACTGCAAACAGAGCATTAAAAAAAACACTATGTTGAACAGTAAAACAATAATTGACAGGGAAAAAATCAAAATGAAAAAATACAATACAAGGTGGCTTAATGAAGGTCTTTGTCAGTCAAACAGTTATTGGGCTTTCTTGTTTTTTCACACTTTTCAGAGACTTATACAACAAATGAACATCCATCTTTCATATATTTAGTTGGGGAATCATCTGAATACATCAACACTTAAAGAGCTTTCTAGTGGGCCAAATCGAACATTCTGTTGGCCAACTTTGGCCTGAGGGCCACACTATGGGCAGCCCTGGTCTGGCCTTTCTTAACTTCTAATCTGACTCCAGTTAATTGTCAGACATTTTTTTTTTAAATTTTGTACTAACATGACTACAGGAGGTGGTCAGGTAGGTAAAACCTAATCTCTTTTCTATTTTCCCATTAAATTGTAGTTACTGCATAATGTACTATTGGTTTACAGTAACTGCAAAACATTTTTTTTTTACTTTATAAGCCTGTTTATACAGTTACAAAGCTACAACCTTCAGTGTGTACTTCAAATGTACAGTTTTTTATAGAGATATATTGTACTGCACACTGCACGCTGCACTCTACTACATTTGCATTAGGTAGCTTGACAATGAATATATGTTCAGTTCATTTGTACTTTGCAATGGGACTCCCATTTCTATAACAGTTTTAATTTTTCCAGTTGTTTTTTAAACACAAAATCCCTTGTTCTTTATTTACAATTGCTGCAGCAGTAACATTGAATCTCATTATATTTGCTATTGTCTTTGTGCAAAAATATTCAAATATTCATCTTTGTTTAATTGCCTTAAAGAAATTGCTCATATTACCAGCCTAGAGTACAGCCTTCAAGTGTATTATTATATAGGCGATTGCTTGTGAGGAGTGTGTCAACCGTGCATGCTACACATTGTGCCTAGAGAGATTGATGTTTTGTCATCCACCTGCTTCAAAGCTGTAAAACCAGCCGCAGCAAAGGCAAACCTACCCAGCTTCAAAATCCAAACAAAGAAATCTTAGTGGGCTGTTTACATATCAGTGGAGGGATATATGGGCTTGTGCTGATGTGGTGCCAGAATGGTTGAAAGATTTCAGTCCCTGCACAACGGGTGAGTGTTAAATGCCTTTTTTGTTTGCTACAGCGAGGGACAATTTAAGGCGATTTTGGCTCTGGCTTTGGTTTTGAGAGGGTAAGCCTGGCAGCCCTGCGAAGCTTTCTCACCCTCGCATGCAGATTGCTACAGCCATGCACTGCAGAAGTCTAATGGCATTTTGGAGTTAAAGATTTATGCAATTATGCTTTTTGAATAGCAGAACAAATGTGTCGACTATTTCTTTTCTCCCTACTGTTCGTCTGTTCCGACGTCTGGCATCCTTTTATACCTTTTGAGCAGAGTGATCTATTGTGCCTTGTTTATCGCCAGCCGTGGTCAGTTCTCTGGAATGCAATTGGCTGGAACTACATCGTGTGGGTCTTGCTCCCTGCTTTTTTTCCCTCTCCCTCTCTCTCTAACAGATTCCTTTGAAGCGAGACAAGAGCAGGGGTGCCCGGTTTATCGCGCCTCTCTTTTTCGCTCTCCCTCTCTCCTCACCATGCATGCATCTGAATGAGAATAGGGAGCTATTGTTCTGAAAGGATGTCACTGTAAGGAGTGGACCGAATGTATAAAGCCAGTTAAGAAATTCTGAAGACAGATCATTATTGCAAATGTGAATTTGATGTTTTCATGGAGGGAGCTTGAATCTTTCCTTAGGTTTCTTCAGGTTCTGTTGAGCACAATGGTTCAGTAGAGGTATCACCTAGATAGAATATATAATATGTAGCAAAACTATTATATTGTATTATATTATGCATGTCCCATGATGTTGCATTATTTGCTGCATTTAGTCTATTCAGCCTTTTTCTCTGACTCTTGTGTGATCCATATTGAGTTATGCTGTGCGGACTCTGGCGTGTGCATTATTTCCAGCTTTAGCAGAGCTCCCTTTGCTGCCCATTATTTGAATGACTAGTGTAATGAGACGGATCAAACCCTGGTGTGGGGCTGACCAGGGACGCCATGCGTGTCAGCTATTTGGCCAGTGTCCTGGACTGCCATTAGGCTCTCTTTATGGAGCCATTCAGACTGTACATGAGGCACAATATGTCAGAGGAAGTTAAAGTGTCCCGGCCCACTCTCCTGGTTCCCCCTCATTTACGGTGTGTGCAGTGACACTGCTGGCCAGCAGCCTGTGCCATGTGCGTGACAGGACACTGTGCAGTATTTCATCAGCAGCCAAACACTTCAGCGTTAAATACCCGTTTGGGTACAGATAGCCAAAGTGTGGAATTCTGACCAGAAACAGTCAGATGTACTTCGCAGGGCGGGTATTTGTCCATGCTTGTGAAGAATTTATCATAGTAGGACTGTGTGTCGTAGGAGACGAGTAGCTGCATTTGATCCTGTTATCCTCAGCTGTTACCGCACTGGCATCCACACCAGTGTGTCTGAATGAGCAACATGGCTAATTTGCTGTGTCATGCGCTGGACCAAACCCTTTCCTCCTGCAAGTGAGGCAGACAGTGTGAAGACTTAGCCTGGATTACAGGACTTCAGAGATAGCGCTGAATCCAGCCTCCTGTCCGACATGAATTGATCGGATTAGAAAGGGTGGATTCCATCCCTGAGGGGAAACCAAGCAAGTTGTATATAATTGACTTTTTTCCCTCTATGTCTTGTGGGCAGGGTCTGCTGGCAAAGGGGAATACCTTGCAGAGTAAATATCAGAAAGGGCCGAGGTTTGATCAGTTGGTGAAGGCTTAGGGATCCGATCAATACTGTGCTGTTGAGCTGTAGCTGCAGCTCAAGGATACAGTGCAAAGAAGCTGTGTGTGTGTGTCTGAACTATGAATTTTCATATATTTTTGACACTTCTCAATGGTCACATTTCTTAAACTTAAACAAAGAGCAGAAACTCACATTAATAAAAATACAAATATTATATTCATTGAAAACAAAACAATTCCTTACTATTTTGTGATAAAATTCTTTTTTGTAGTAAATAAACATTGTTAGAAGTTTTAAAATGTAGTGTTCACTATTCAGTCCATACAGTCTATGCATGGAAAGTAAGCAGCACAACCGACTTGTTTTGAATTCACAGTTTTTGTGATGTCACAGAAAACAATGTTTTGACATATATCCACCTATTCAGCCTGCAGGAGTTTCATGCTATGGTTATAAGTTACAGTGTTTCAAGCTGAACATGAATATATAAAAATATGCTATGGTCTCTTTAATTATTTTTTTTATTCTGATTGTATTCAATAATAATTAAATAATCAGTTCTTTTAATAAAACGTATGTGTTATTCTCATGCTAAAGGTTAGGTTAAGATGCATTTTTACAGATTTTTGGCATTTTTACTGCGAGAGTGAGAGTTTTCTGGTGTGATACGGTAAGCGTCACGGAGCAGTTCGTTCAGGCTGTCTGTGTGCGCTGCATCACTCTTGGTGTAAAATCGGCTTAATACACATAAACAGGTGGTGACAGTTTAGCAGTCTCGGTAAAGTTAAGTGTTCTTCTAAAGGGGAATATTACTTCTTGTTTTTATCCAGAAAGTCTACATCAGTCGTTGAGATGTAAACAAGGTCATTAGGAGTGGTCTGAGTGGATTTCTTTACAATGGTGGTGATTGGAACCTGGGAATGTGATGTCCATTTTATTTCCTATCCAAAACAGCCATTGAACCTACACATGTCTTCTGAGTGTTTATGTGATGATGGTAAAAAGAGTGATATCCCAAACATGCATTATCCTTGTGGACAGTTTTGCCTTGTAACACCATGCATGTATTTTGAATATATTTTTAAAAATCTCAAAACTAGTCTAAAACATTGTCATAGAAATCAGGCAGCATATTCATTTACATAAATTCATCATTTTCAAAGAGGTGTCTTTTAGGTGCATAAAACACTTCAGATGTCTGGTTCATATCAATACAGTTGTGAGTAATTGTAACATATTTAATTATGAAGAAATTTGAAAAAATAAAACAGTGGAATTCCCCTTTAATATGGGTCTGTTTATTACAATATAAAACAAGCCAGTAAATACTGGTGCTTTATCAGTTGCATTTTTGCTGACACCAATAAACCGCTGGACTTCAAAATCGGCTGTTGTTATCATTCAAACAATATATTGTGTATATAGGCTTGTCATAATACCACATCATACTTTCACTACTGATACCCAGTATAGTATCACAGTTAGAGGTGCAGCTAATGATTATTTCCATAATTCATTAAGTAATTAATTGAGAAAAAGTAAGGTTATTAGTTTGTCGATAATTACATTACATATGCAACATTACACACAATGTTTTACTTTATAAAGTGAAAAACACAAGTCTTATTTTCAAGTGTTGTACTTTTGCACAGTGCTCTTTCAAACATAATACATGCCCTGTCTTATGTTCCAGTAAGCGTGTGGCCACAGATCTGCATTGCTCTTAAAAATGCTGTTGTAATGAGAGTGAAAGGCAAAACCAATAAAGGAATAAATTATTTTCCCTAATGATAAAACAAAACTAAATTCTATGACGGCGTTTTAGGGACACTGTTAAAAATAAATAAAAACAGTAGACTGAGGAAAAAAAGT
>JAILXH010220376.1:15082-26082 GCA_023558415.1 Piaractus mesopotamicus
GCTTCCATTATAAGGGAGTTCTGTGATAAAAGGGTGTTTCTGTAGATGGAAAAGTGTTAATATTATTGTCCATAGTAAATGACAATATGTTACAAATGGAGAAGACAGAAATTATGTTAAAAAACTCTGGAGAGTTCCTTTAAAGAAGCATTCACTGAAAGGTTCTTTATATAACCAAAAGGTAGAATCACTCCAAAGAGCCTCTTTGGCACCTTATTCTTAACATTATAAAGGGAAACATACATGGCACTTTTTAAGATATGATTAAGATTATTTCACCTTTGTATTCCATACAAACAGGTGTGGGGAAAAGAATACATTTTTAGATGTGTGGTTCTTGAAAGACTGAATTAATTCACAAAACATCATGATCAGATTTGTATATGGGCTCTATATTTGTGTTCTACTGTAAAAAAACAAAAACAAAAACTCATGTGCATCCAGGGAATTTATCAAGTAGAATACATTGGCACAGCCAAACAGAATCTCTAATGTCAATAATGCACCTTTGCTGTCACAAACAGGAAATTGCTCGCAGTTTTTGTGTAATAAAACAAACACTACAAAACCATTGTCAACATACTCTATGTAATAACACTGCTTTGTTTAACAACTGCCTCAGCAAATTGCTAACAGGTTAACAATCTAATCCAGTAATAATCAGACATAGGCTTCACTGTACGTTTAAAAGTTTGTAAATACAAGCTCACTCAATGTTTCTTGTGAAAACGAGTATTAACAGGACGTTTGTGCCCCTTTGCTGAAGTAACAGCCTCTACTCTTCTGAGAAGGCTAACTAGAAGTTGGAACATTGCTGTGAGGATTTGACTGCATTCAGCTTCAAAAGCATTACTGAGGTCAGGTACTGATGTTGGATGATCAGTTCTAAACGACAGACATCACTCCAGCTCATCCAGGTATTGGATGGAACTCCTTCACTCCAGAGAACACAGTTCCACTGCTCTACAGCCAAATGGCCAGGGGCTTTATTAGCTTTTAGTCGAGGCTTGGCATTGCGCATGGTGACCTCATGTGTAGCTGCTCAAGAGCAACAAATTCTATTGGCAATGCTTTCCTATGGAGATTATACAAGCTGTGCGCGACTGAACGCACGTGTCAGGAATGAGTGCACCTTAATGCAGCTGAATACTGGTTGCTGTAGTTTAGTGGAGTAATACCGCTGCCCTCCATGTATAGGCTGGGGTTCAGTCCCCCACTTGGGCAAGCAACCTTCACTATACCAATAATAGCTCTTGGGCAAGACCTCTGTAGAATGATTAGACCGTAAGTTGCTCTGGATACGAGCATCTGCCAAATGCCATGAATGAATGAACTAATTAGAAGGGCTGGATAGGTCTGGACATACAGTGCATTTACTGAAAAACAGCGGTAAAACTACAACACAAAAATGTGTTACCTAAATGTCTGTTACAAGCTTAAAATGTCCACATTTAGGCTAGAACTGCAATAAGTGTAATACAGTACTGAATATATCGTCACTATCCAAAGAAAAACATGTACCTCCATTTTTGTTGATTTTTATTTTTCTACATCATTTGGACCTGGCAGCTGTCCCTTACATTAGATTTCATGACCAATAGAAATGCTCCAAAATTACTTGAATATGTCTGGGTATGTCAAGGCTCATTTCATAACAGCCATAAAACATAACATTAAACACTGTTCTATATTATATTTGGACATCTGTTTAGATGGGTTATCTTGCAGTGCTCTATGGCAGGGGTGTTCAGCTCCAGTCATAATGTAGGCAATAGTGGTTTTGAAAATCAAGATGCATTGAGAAGTGTTTCATAATTGCATCTCGGCATTTGAATCAAAAACAAATTGAACAGTGAGGTGCCTAGAGAGTCCCACACCCTGCATAAAAATCATGTACACTCTTGTAACCAACCGCGCTCTAATGTGGACACTCTACGTAATCATTTTCAGACAACAATTCCCATCCACATCACCTCTAGACCTACACTGTGTCTAGAGCTTAGGAGGATATTTCAATGTCACCTTCAGATGAGAAAAAAAAAACAGCAGACTAACCTCCATATCCTCCAGGCCATCCACACTGCTCTGCGGTGCACAACGAGGATGCCTCAGTCTGTATAAACTCTCTGTGGGAGAGAGTGAAAAAACAGATATTTTGAACTCTTTCAGCTGAAAAACAAATGTTGTCCTCTGCAGCAGTTCAGTGGAAGAAGCAGCTCCAACAGATTATCAGCGGTTCACTGATGAAAACCAAGAGACCGTGCATTTCTGCACCATGGACACTTACTGACAAAATGAACATGGAGGTTCTTTATCTTTGTAACCCTTAAAATTCAAGAGTTACTACCTGTTTTTGCATGTATATTTACTATTCAAATGTAAAGACAACAGTAAGGTTTCATCAAATTTAATCACAATAAAATATCTCTTCTTCTACTTACAAACACAAATGTGTTATCAATGAAAATCTGTACTTCCAACTGTTTCAGTGAGCTCAGTGATCTGTACTGTTTTAGTGAGCTATGAATGACAATAAGTATTTCAGCATGCTTCTGTTATCACTGGTGACAGCTGAGCCCATTTCATGGAAAACCAAATTTTTCTCACTTTTTAATTAAATGTCGTTAATGTATTTTCATGCAGTATGTAAATTATGTTAAATGTGGTTTGATGTAGTATTAAAGATGCTGAAGTATCAAAACATGCTGTTATCTACCCAGTCCATACAGTCTATATATGGAAATCTATGCTGCACAAACAGGATGTTAAGAATTATTTGTATCTGTGACATCACGAGAACCAACCGACTGACATTCACCCATCAATTCAGGCTACAACAGTTCAGCCCTGTAAATTCACTCTGAAGTTATAAGAAGTGTTTCTGCCTGGACTGCTTTATTAATTATGCTCAATGCAGAGCAGCCAATCAGAACACAGATCATTACATCATTTAAAGGCACAGAAACATTTTCCGGTCTCTCTCTCTATGCTTTAAAATGCATAGAGAGAGACCGAAAAATGGGCATGTAAAAATATGGTTAAGGACTGTTTTTGGTATACTACAAAAAATCAATGTAATATGACAGTAAATTACTAGTTGCATTACTTCAACAGTAATTTTCTGTACCATATTCATAACAGAAAACAACAGGAAAACAGCAGGTGTATACAGTGACTTCACAGTCACATGGACCAAAAGAATTGAAATGACTTTAAACTTTTTTTGTAGACCTTTAAATGGTTTTTTTTTGTTGTTAATGTAATGTAAAAGAAAATTATACCATTCAACACAATTATTACCATGTTTTACACTGTATAGGCACAGATTATCTCAAGTACAGGGATGTGGGAATTGGGAGTGCTGAGATGCTGCAGTGACCTCAGATTTCAGGACTGCAACTGCTAAAAACAATTATAAAAAAATATATGAACTTGATAATAATTTGTGAATATTAGTGTAAACTACCAGTCTTAAGTCTTAAGTAGAGCGCCTTTTGTATTTTATTTATATATCTTGAAAACATTCTGTATCTGCGCACTGTTTAAGTCAATCACAGCTGTTAGCAGCTGCGGAGGCACGGCCCTAAAACACAAGCTGGTTGAGGCACAAAAAGGGAATAGTATGCAGAGCTGCAGACAAGTGCTGCAAAGCAGCCTAATATAATTTTTAAATGCAAATAAAATTATAAAATGTAACAATGCTATGTTCTGAATACATTCACTTTCCCTCTCGTGCGTTCGAGTGTATCACGTCAGGCATGTGTCTCTGGACGTGACACAAACGATTGCAGCGCCACAAATCAACAATCTGATGGGTCACCTCTCAGGTCACCTCGTTCGTCCAGACAGAGCAGAGAGCACAGGATACCCATCAGCGGTTTGATGTGTCAGTTATATATATATATATTGTACTCTCTTGCTAGATTATAGCACATAATTTGTTTCGATGTAAATGATCAAAAATATTACAATGAAAAAAAGCCTAATCATTTTGCATGACATCACCGTTCATGGCACTTATATGCTATTTAAAATTTCAGCACCCCTAACTAAAAGTACCGTTCTGCGTCCCTGCTTAAGTATGCATATTTAAATGCAAATACACATTTTTCAGACTGTTTAACTTTGCTTATAATTTGCACAAACATGAATGGGCCGAATAAAACAAGGTTTTTATTAAAATGTTTGGGCCTTTTCAGCGCTCAGCTGCTGTCATATCTCATAATTCTGTGTAGTACATCTGAACATAGTAGTGTATAATATATGTATTAGTGCATAATTCGCAGTATTTTATTCCTTTAAATTCTAGATAGTGTCATGTAATTACTTGTGGTTATTAGTTTAGAGCTAATGAGAGTTTAACAGATCACAAATACTTTGAGGTGTTTTCTGTACTCTAAAGTGCAGTTTTCATCATTACTATTTAGAGGGTAAGCAAAGTGCTAAACAAGGTTTCAATAAGTCAGTTTCCTTCACAAATTTAATACCTCTGCATGGCATTTTTGTTGCCAAAAAAAATCAAATATTTCACAAATGTGTCAGCATGTGTTGCATAGCGGAGTCACATTAGTGATGACTGAAACTGCACTTCAGCAAACGGAACACATCTCAAAGTACTAGCAAGTTATTTAACTCTTAATAGCTTAAGTAATGAATGGAAATGAAGCAATACATTTGAAACTATCTAGAACCTACAGACAGCTATGTACTATACAGGTAGTAATCAATAATACACAGTAAATATACTGCTTAGAACAGTCTAATCTGGGCTTTTTTGCACAAAGAACACAACCTTAACAACCGCCAATGTGTTCCTAAAAATAAAGTGATACTCAGCCTTTTATTATTATAGTTTAAGATCAAGCCAAATCGCTATGATGCCTTTGGGAAATGCCTTAATGAGCCCCACCAGCGATTTCCGAAAGTTATTTGTACAAGATTGCTTTTTGGCTGAAAAGAAGCTCACTGTGACCTTTTCCCTTCCTCTTCAATCGATAGCTCTCTAAAATGATAGACCTTTACCCATCAGCAGGTCGCTCTGCCCGTTCTTCGTTTTTCCCGACATGTGGCTTGTGACAGTACTTCTTGTTTGTTATGAGGATTTTATTCTAATGGCTGCATAATTACGACAAAAATAATAGCCGTGATTAGATGGCCATTGATTAAGACTGTTAATTGCAACTGTGTATGAAAGCCTGTGATTGGCCAGAATGAGTGAACATCGCAGCCGTGATTTCAAGTTGGCAGTAAAGTTGTATTGGATGCAACTGTCATTGCTGAACTCAGGACAGCTGGAATGAAGACACGCAGACCTGTTTTTTTCCAGACCTCTCACGGAACAGTGAACAGGAACATCTAAAACTGGTCATCGAGTTCACAGCAGACACACACTGTTATTTCCACGCTTTAGTAGAGCACACATGCGCCGAATGCTTTTTATAACTACAAAGCCTATATTTATATGCAGCAGGTGTATTATTATATAGATTACATTAATTGTAGCCTCTCATAATCTGCTAATTGCAAAGTCCAAAGCTGCCTTATCAGTTAATGAAAAATTAATGCAGCAGTTGTTGCCGTTTTGCACTTGTGCTCAGGTTGCTTTCACGTTTCCTCAGAGGGGTGACATATTTATGTGTAACTGATATTACAACTGCACTGTGAACACTAGCAATATCCAACTTTTTCTAATATATTTTTGAGGTCCACTTATGATGTGTTTGGTTTTACTCTCCAAAATAGTCATAATCCATCTTTGTATGACCATTTTCCAACCTCTCTTTATCTCTTTGAATTAAACAAGCTGTTTTTGTTATTCTGCCTTTAAAATGGACTCTGTTCTGATTGGCTGCCCTGTATTGTGCCTCTTTCAAAAAGCAGTCCAGGCTGAAACACTCTTGTAACAATGTGAATGGGTGGAGCTAAACTGCTGTAGGCTGTATAGATGGATATACAGTACTGTGCAGAAGTTTTAGGCACCTAAAAAGCTTTAGGCACCTTTAAAATCTAAAAAGATACAAAGTAAATTATATCTAAAAAAGCCAGTTATCTGGGCAGAAAGTGTTTATTTGCTTGGAAAGGTAATATTAGAATACATACAAATTTAATGTAATGTTATGTATGTCAATGTGTTTGTTTAATCACAGTGTAAAAAAAGGGGTTTCAGCATAAAAGTCAATTACCAGACTGACTTAAAATGTCAAGTTATTTGAATGTTAAATAATAAGTTGACATAAAACACACACTGTCTTTGTTTTTGTTCATTTGTGTTTATTCTACTACCACATACTGTGTATTACTGTGATGTAATGTGATGTCCAAGCACTGCACATGATGCTAGCACTATCCCCTTTTGCTGAGTGGCTGAGACAGGGGTCTTTCAGTCACATTTCAAATGTAAATAAAAACACAGCAGACCCTCATTCGCCTCCCACTGCTTTGTCTATTACATTTGAAATGGTCCACTTTGTTTTTGAAGCAGCTAGTCTTTTGGGGTTGGCCTAGACACCATGCCACCCTTTCTCTCGTACTGCCTGAAAAACCACCTGACTGGGTAAGCTGCAGCTTACCACGTTGTGGTTGCAGGGCTTTGGCCGCAAAACAAGCCATAGATCAGCTGATACTGAAGCGTTAATGGCTGTAATATTTTTCAAATTCAAGCAGTGTCTGACAGTCAGAGGCAGGAGTGTATGAGATGAATAACTTGACAAATTTGACATTGGTTTCTTATTAAATTTTGCGTTCCCTCTTAAATGGTGCAGCATATACATTCAGGTACCTGTATAGGTGTCACAGCGTTATGTAGCGAAACCATTAGAAATTTTAATTAGCTGTTGATATAAATTTTTGGCCATAACCCCCTGAGATGAATGGTATTAAACAGTTTGCTTGGGAGACTTACTGTTCATTGCAGCTCAGATTCCATATATGGACTGTATTGATAGGACAGTAATGAAACGTTCAAACTCTATTATTTTAAAAAAGTTTTAGTTTTACAATAAACGGACCCTTGAAGCCCTTTAAGACAAGTGCTTTTAAATGTTTTTTACTGCATGCTAACTACTCTCTGCCAATCGATATGAGACTTATCCAGGATCACAAGTAGGCTGCGAAAACTTGTGCCCTTACGGCTACTGAATTTTAACACAGCACTGTATGTGTTTGTGCGAGAGAGGAAGAAAGAGAGAGAGGGTGGGGGTGAGACAGAGAAGGAGAAATTGAAATAGCAGTGTTTTTACATAAACATCCTCCCTCAAATTACTGTTCTGCCATTAGCCTTCTCCACACGAGCTATTATTCAAATTGCAGGCTGTATCCATGGGGCAACAACAGTTTGTCTTGTTTCTATTTTTCTTTGCTCATCTTATAAATGTTTGATATGGTGCTCAGTGCCCACGTAGCACGACAAAATGGCAATTATGCAGCACACATCAATCACAGGCTGTTACCAAATTCGGAGCGGATCATAAACATCTCACTGGGCAAAACAGTTCAGTTTCAGTGCTGATAATTGCTGCAAATGTGTTTGATGACTAATTATGTGAAAAATCATATTGAAATAAGTTACTGGGATGTTTACCGCAGTCTCTGCTCAGTCATCAACCGTCGTAAAAACTTTCGACGAGTTGCCCTGTGGGGCCTTTTTACTGCAAAATCTCAGAGGCAGTGTTTAAACACAACCACTTACACCAAACACATTAGCCGCACAAACAACATAATTACTAAACGCTGATGGCTTTCACCCCTCGTGTTGTTTTATAAGCACGTAGGAAATAAACAGGCTCACCTTACGAGGTCAGAGTACTCATTACCACAGATGTTTGTGTAGGTTAATGCTGGAATGGTGCTAGTTTTACTGTCTGAGCAGATAGAACATCTAATAATGTGAATGCCCACATCCAGCAAAGGACATTACTCACTACTCCCAGCTAAAATCAATGTTAATTTACAACATATTGATTTGCAAAGCTACATATTGGTTTAGTGTTAAAGAGCACACACGCAAATGCAAGCACACAAACACAGTTTTGTAAAGCTATCTTTTGGAGTGTTTCCACTGACATCAGGTCGACACAACCCGATGCACAATGCAAGGAAAACATGTTGCAAACTCATAAATGTTTTTTAAACACTTTCATCAAAATGAAAACCTGAGCTTCATTTCACAAACGCAAATACAGAAAATATGTGCAACTTCGGAAGTGTTGCAAAAGAAATTACGGTAACTATTGAATAAGATAACATTATAAGATTAAACTCAAAACACTTTCATGGTTGGGATACAGTTCTGCAGAATAGTTTGGGCACCCATAGATAATTTACATGTTTTCTTGGTTTTCTAAGTGAAAATAAGCACCTCCTCTACAGAGAACACACTTCTGCACATTTTAATGCACAACTACTGTTTATTTGCTGAATTTAACACATAAATAAAACAATAATAATAATAATACAGAAATAATGATACAAAATGTGGCCCATGCAAAAGTTTTGACACTGTAATGTCCTGTCGTGCCTTGTCCTTGCCTTTCTTTGTTTTTTTGTTTTCCTGTGTCATGTGCTTTTGTTTACATCTTTCATGTGCTTTTGTTTTGGTTTCCAGCTCCGCCTGTGGTCACACCCCTCACCTGTTTCTTGTTCTTTGCTCCACCCCTGTGACTGTGACCCTTGTTTCAGTCTTATCTTTGCTTGGCATTGAATGTGAACATGTGTGCGTGTTTGTTCTGGATTGTTCACACACAAGTTGTAGCTTTGTTGTTATGCTGTTGCTTTAGTTTTGCATCTTAGTTCTTGTTTCGTTTCTTGTTTGTTTTACTCGTGATCTTGTTTTTCCTGCCTATTGCTTCTGTTTCAGCCATGGACTTCAATAAAGCCAACTCGCACTTGCATCCAGCCTCCTTGCCTGATCACCCAGCGTTACAGTCACGTTTTGTATTCTATACTTAATTGTTTTCCAATATGTTAAAGTCAGCAAATACAAAGAAATTGTGCACTGAAATCTGCAGAAAACAATCCATATTTAAAGCCATAAAATGGCCTGGACCCACCAGTGCGTCCCAAGTTTTACAAGACACTTCTATAACCTAATAATAACTCAGTCAGTTTGCAGTTCACGTAGTTATGTAATAAGTCCAGGATTTTAAGGGGTTAGGTTTGCTCTCTGTAGGGGATGTGTTACTTATTTTCACTTAGAAAATCAGACTTTAGAGATGAGACCCTTGACCTGTATCTGAAGCAATCTGATGTAATACAGTATCTTAGTGCAGAATTTCCATACACATTTGCACACATTTTTACTGAGCATCCAAACACTCACACATATAAACTAAAGAAAAGAATTCAAAGGATCAATGTAGAGAATTCAAACATGCAGTGAAATATTTCCCCACTCTGGGCGTTCATCCAGAGGAGAGTGTTGTGTTGGTGCTGTGTGTGAGAGGACGCGTAATGTTAATATTCTGCCTGTTTTCAGCTGGATTTATGATTATGGTAACATGAAGGAACTCTAAATAGCTTGAAAATAATCAATCCCTTGATCCATGAAATACTAATCATGTCTCCTCTTGAATGTGATTTTTGTTTGTTTTTCATCTTCTTCCTTCTTCCTTTCTAGGCGGAAATTTCGACAGACTTACATCTCTTTCTTTTTCCTTCTCCCTCTCCTTTTCCCTCATCACAGTTCCAATTCAATTCAGATACTCATTCATCAAAGGAAGATCACAGCAGCGTTCTCTTAAGCCAATGGTGCTCAGCTGTGTTTCAAATTCAAAGCCCATTTGAGACAGAAAAGACAAACAGAGAGTCCCGAGCTGCCAGAGCAGCTTCCAGCTCAACCAAACTGTTTCTTTTTGCCATCATCCCAATTAGAGCTGTCACAATTAATCAATTAACCTCAACTACTTGATTAAAGAAAAAGTAGCGATTAAAATTTACCTTCTCGGTGTATCAGCAGTGATTAGTTGGCTATTTGCATGATTATATGCATATTCTGAATTTTCCTACGGGTCTCTCACAGAAACACAGTGTGATGGACGCTTTCATTTATGTGTTTCTTGACACAAAGAGCTTTTAAATATTTTTTGAACGCTTCTTATTTCATCGTTTTTCTTGCCTTGATTATTGTTATGCACTGACCACAGGACGTCCTACTTAACACGTCAAAACGCAAGATCACATCAGAGCAATTTCAGCATCACTGACTGCCTGTTTCCTTGAATCGACAATAAAATTTTATTATTTTGTTCATTTTAAATATCTTAATGGTAATAAAGCACCTCCATACATTTCTGAATGTCTGCTAAACTTTGTTCCAAATTATGTATTAAGAGCATCCAGTATTTCATGCACCAAAGATCTGAAGCACTTCACTATAATAAATAAATAAATAGTGAGTGTTCATCTAACTAGCTTTGATTATTTTCCTTTAATTTATGAGCATGTCACTTTTACTTTCTTTTTAATTATTATGCTTTCATTCTGTTTTTCTGTTCATCTGTTTAATTGAGGCATTGTTATCTTTTCCGGTTGTTGCTTTTATTTATTGCATTTATTTTATTTTTGCCAGTTTAACCATTTCATTATTTTTTACTTTTTTGACCTTTTTCTCCCCTAGTGCACTGTAAAGCACTTTCAGCTTCTTTATAAATGTATGACAGTTTAAATAAAGGGTAACAATAAATAAATAAATAATAAATAAATAAACATATTGAATATTATGATGTTTTGAAGTTAAGATAAAGTATAAATAATGTATCCTCACCATCATCATCATTATTATTATTAATCTCAATTCATCACAGAAGTAAACAATAGATCGCTAGTACTACTAACACTAATACTAATGGACACGTTAGTGTACAATCCAGTTTTCAAAAAAGTGACGCTGTGCAAAATGTAAACAACAGAATGCAATGATGTGCAAATCATTTAAAGCATATATTTAACCAAAAATAGTACAAAGACAACGTATTAAATGTTTAAATTGAGACAATTTATTTTTT
>JAILXH010220387.1:0-10181 GCA_023558415.1 Piaractus mesopotamicus
TTGGGGGTTAGGTGCCTTGCTCAAGGGCACTTCAGTCACATACTGTCAGCTGAGGGGATCGAACCGGCAACCTTCCAGTCACAAGGCTGGTTCCCTAACCTCCAGCCCACGACTGCCCTATATGGCACCCGTATGGTGCCCATATGGTGGTGTATGTTACGTGGCTAGACATCTGATTAGTATCCATACAGTAGATTTCACATTAAAATCCAGCTGGAATATGCTGAGACTAAGAGTGGATTATGGTAGGATCGTCCAGCAAGACAATCTTATTTTTTTTCTATTTTTTCAAGTTAACAAATATAAAGTCACAGTGCATTAACAATCGCAGAAAGACAACATTTTTTAAAAATATATATACCTAAAGTAATAGTGTTTATTTCTTTTCACTTCAAAAATCAACAGAATATGCCTTTGACCAGTGGTGCCCAAACATTTGCATACAGCTGTATATCATCCTTGTCCAAAGAAAAACAAGAATCTCCAGAATAATAAATTTACAGCTGAGAGCAAAATCATCCTTTACTTTTAATTTAAGTTAATGTAAAGAGATTTAACTCCAAGTAATTTTGGAGCATTTTAATTGATTTATTCATTATGAAATTTCACACAATGTAAATCGCAGCTGATGTTCTCAGCAAAAGCAAAAAAATGAGATATTTGGGGTTTTTTTGGACAGTGATGATATGTATATTATACATAAAGATGTAGCAGACAATTTTTGTTTAATCAGAACAAGATTGTACATACAACAGTAATTTTCTCTTCTTCTACATGACAGAATATATCACTTTGATTCAATAGACTACAAGTGCTAAATGATTCATATTATAATAATGTACACAATGCTTTTGTTGTCACTGACAGTCACTGTGACTTCTGAGAGCAGTTGAACTTCATCTTGAATTGAAGTCACAAAACAAATAAGAGGGAATTATAGCATCCTGACCAGCCACGGAATCACAGGAATTGTCTGAGGCACTGACAGAAGTTACTGTTGGGTTTCCAGCCTCATTATCTACAAAACAAGGAAAACAAAAAGTAATTTTTACATTGTCCAGTAGTATGATCTTGATGCACATTAAACTGAAACGTTCACCCATATCTGAAGCTTATTTGTCAGCACAATGGAGGCATAACTGTTCAAACAACAATGAAAGCCGTAAAGAATAAACCTCAAAAATAGTTTGTGTTTGTTGCTTGACTTTTTGAATGAATTGCAGTCGAGAATAAAGTAACCCAACTGAGGGAAGTAACACTGAGGGTAGTGTTCTACTCTCAGCCTCTATCAGCACTGGTTACTCAAGGTATCACTGTAGTCAGGACCCGATCGCATACTCATGCCTTAGTTTAAGCTGTTGTCTAGTGCTGTATTTGAAATACTATATGTCTAATTGCAAATAATAAATATTGAACATGCAATATTGTTTTCTTCGTAAGTTAAGAATGGTTAAACTTGCTCTTATGGACACACTATATACATGTACAAAGTGTGTCCTGTAAATAACTTTCCAATGCCCACTAAATGGCGGATGGATTTTGCCAAAATTCTCTTTTTTCGATGTATAAGGCTGATTTAAAAGCCCACAGAGATTTAAAAACTATGTTCCTCCTCGGTCTCCCCCTGTTCTTGTGCGGATAGTTATCTGATAAGCAAATTTTATAATATATATTTCTTTCTTTTTTAACTTTGATTAATGTTTAATTAAAGACTGAATTTTTGTATCAAACAATTTTAATATTTTACACTGTGTTCCCTGGGACTTCAAGTTATGACCTGGGTTTAGATGATGACATACTGGAAAAGGAGCTAGCTTGTATAGTTGTGCTTTAACCTGCCCCTGGCCCTGGGTCCCATTAGTAATGGCAATCACAGAAAACAAATCAAATTTCACTCTCTTAAAATGTCGGCTTAATAAATTTGATTTGTTAAGGCTGTTATCAATCTGGTAGGGGGAATGTATAAATACAAAAAAAGGCTCTGAATCAGTTGGGACCCTGGGCTTCAGCCCAAATAAGCCCATTCACCCCTGAGCTTGTAGCTTAGGGTACTTACATTTGGTATTTTCATGCCAAATAAAGAAGATTTAAGCTTGATGCATTGTTGTTTGAAAGGATGCACCCAGTTGTACCTTACACTACAGTAAATTCCTTCAGCTAACTTAATTTAAATAGTTTTTTGTCTTAAAAAATGATTTTGACAAAAATGGCTGTTTTTCTAAAATAATGACAAGTTCTGACTTTTATTGTATTAACACTGCTCAAAGGCTTGGTATATTAGCTCCACTGTATAGTGCAGCAGTAGGTTTTGCTACTTGCTTACTCAAATGTATTGATACTTCATGAATAGCAATAGTCATATTTTATTGCACATACACGTTTCAGTGGACAAGGAGTCAGTTATGGCTATATATGGCGATATGGCTAAGGAGATGACGCAGTATCACATTAAAGGTGTGCTAATGATCAAGTTATTAGGTGGCATACTGGATAACACAATTAATCAGCATACAGAAGATCAATGTTTGCCTCTCTGCCTAGGCAGGAACACCACTGTTATACTATAGAGTCCTTGGGCAAGACTCCTAACACTACATCCCCTTGAGGGGCAATTGAATGCATAAAATGTAATAGCTTGGTGATTAAAGATGGAGTAGTTAGAGGTTTTTCAATAATAAGATCAACAATGACTGAGACTAAATAAAACCTGAATAAAATTCAAGAAAATGTCTCTCACTGACCTTTTAAGTCTTTCAATTTCTTCCTAGCATTCCGATCTGAAGCGAATCTCAGCCAGTTCTTGATTTCCTTTTCAGCTTCAGCATCATTTACTCCACGGTATAGTGCAGCACCTGAAAGAGAGGGCACAAGAATTCCAATTGAGTTGTAGTGCTCTTACAGACTGATTGACAGAGTGACTTACAGTTTACTTTTTAATAAAGGTAGTGTTAGGAGTCTTGCCCAAGGACTCTTAATGGTATAGAGTAGGGTGCTTACCCCAGCAGAGGATTGAACCCCAGTCTGGGGCATGGGAGGCAGTGGTGTTAACCCTTACACTATACCACTTTACTATAACTGGTACACATAAATGCCTTTTTCCCAGGGCCTCCCAGCTGAACATTCTCCAGAATATCACACTCCCTCCACCAGCTTGTCTTCTTTCCATAGTGTATCCTGGTGCCATCACTTCCCCAGGAAAGCACTGTACATGTACCCAGCTGTCCATGTGATGTTAAAGAAAAGGGGACTTTTTGGACCAAGCGATCTTCTTCCATCACTCCAAGGTTCCATCAGTTCCGTGTGCCCATTGTAGGAGGTGGACAGGGGTTAGCATGGACATTCTGACCAGTCCCCATATGCAGCAGGGCGCAATGCAGTGTGTTGTATCACATTTGTCTTACAGCCATCTTTAAAAATTTCTGTGACTTGTGCCACAGTAGCCCTACTGTCAGTTCAAATCAGACAGGACAGCCTTCATCATCCTTGTGCATGATGTGGCCATAATGATTTACCCCTTTTTAAGGCACTTAGGTCTTCATGCCTGCCCATTGCTCCCACATGCAACATATCAACTACAATAACCAATTGTTTGCTAACTGTCTAATATATCCCAGACCTTGACACATGCCATTGTTACAAGATAATCAGCATTATTCACTTCAGTGTGAGTGGCCATAATGTTTGGCTCATCTGTGTACATTTATCAAACATAAAAGTACAGGTGTATGATAATTCAAGAAATAATAAATGTACCTTTGATGACTCTGATTAATTCGAGACCACTTATGGCTTTTTTATTTTGCCTTCCTTGCCAGTTGAATGACTCAGCAAGATCATCAGTCATAACTGAATCCATCATCCTTCTCACAATCTGCTTCTGACCAAAGCCTCCAAGTCCTGACAAGTAATCTATCTGTGAAAAAAGGAAAAGAATGAAATATAATGTAAAAAAAGTAATAAAAAATACAAAGTTTCCATTCACTATAATATCTCGATTTTGCCATTGATTTGATGCCATTGTTTTGTATTATTTTATTAAGTTGTGCAAGGGAATTGCTTAAGTCTTCCAAATGACAGAAGTCATTCGAATGAAACTGCTTTGCTGTTGGCTAGAAAATTAAGCAATCTTTCAAATATAATGTGGATGGAAAGAGGTCAGACATCATGCTAAACTCATGGTGTAGCTTTAAATCAGAGCAGAGCTCACCTGCATATATCAGTCTTAAAGGCAGAGTAACAAAAACAGCTGATTAATTATTTGAAATAATGAACGTTTTTCCAATGCAGCTTTTACTTACATAAGTTTGCCTAGTCTTCTTGTCTTTGAGCTTATTTTCAATTATGTTAAGTTCTTCAAGGCTATTAAGTGGCAGGTTGGACTGGAATGTTTCTGACAGCGTGCTCGTGCTGCTAGGTAGTCCAGCTTGGTCAGATCTGCTCAGTAATTCTTTCAACATGATGGAATTTTCTTGGACTTTGTGGTTGATTTCTTTCAGCAATTTGAAGAGTTTTTGATTCTCTGCTGAGCAAACATACATTTCAGTTTGTTTTTGAAATGCTGAACATGAACACAGAATGCATAGAATGTGTTTACCATTTGACCATTTGAAACTGCTTACCATTTGAGCTGGAGCCAGGGGATCTTGGTGCAGCTGGACGTTTGGTTCCTCTTGTCGGAGTTGGCTGGGATGGTGCTGCAGGCATTAGGAAAGGATTTGAACTCTTCTCTGCTTGTAGTTTCCTTCTTTTTAGAGGTGCTGCTCCAAACAGTAACCTTTTTCATAAATAGATTGGCATTATTGTTGCACCAAAAATTGATAAAAAAAAAACAATAAAACATCTTTTTAATTGTCAAAGTTAATCTTGTAATGTAAATTGCAGAACCATGAGATGATATAAGGTGCATTTCATCTCTGATTCACTGTCGGTATGACTTTCTTGAAACACTGCAAGCCAACACCTGTACGTTTTTTTGTTTGTTTTTGTTTTTTGTTTTTTTTTTAAGAATATGCTTCTTTAAAATGTGGGAAAATGTTCACAATTAGTTTGTGTCTGCACTTGAACATACAGTGCAGATGTCTTTGTTGTTTTGGCTCTGTACTCTAGTACCTGGATTTGAAATGAAAGTGCTTATATCCTATATTTCTCTTGAATTTTAGTTTTTCTCTCCATGCTCTGCTCTGACTGACTTTCTTGTACTGCGCCTCATTCCTTATAACTTCAGTGTGAACAGGCAGTGTTAAACTGCTGCAAGCTGAATAAGTGGATATATGAAGAGTTTCCTTCCACAGTGCTCAATATCCATTTATAACAATTTTGGAACTAAAGATTTTTTGAATAGACTAACAGCTGTCATATAATCGAAAAGACATTTTCGTTTCTTTAATAAATAAATTAATCGAAATATAGCACTGATATTTGTTGGCCCACTTCAAACAGTGTATATTATAAAAAAAAAAAGAAAACTCTTGAAAGTGGTCAATAATGCATTTTGCAACAAAACCCTTCATATGTATGTTCTGTGACATCATAAAAACAATGAATTCATTTGCAGTTTAGTTTCCATGTGTTGACTGTATGGTATATTTTGAAACTTTGACAATCTTTACATATTACATCAAATTCTTTTATTTCAAAAAGGCAGGGAAAATTAGGTTTCATGATATGAGAATTATTTGTATGTTGTTGAAAAACAGTCTTCTAGTTTCAATTTCCATCCATATTGGGTAGATATAGAAGAATAGAAATAGAAATAGAAATAGAAATAGAAGAATCACATTTCTCTGTTAGCCAAATTCATGACAACTGCACTTACCCCTCCTTCTGAACTTTTGAGCCACTAAGTTCTCGCTGTATTTTCTTTGCATGAACATAAGTGCCTGGGGGGGAAAAATGAACATGCATTTTCTCTTTCTGTTGCATTTTTTTGAAATTGTAAGCATTTAAAAGTCTTTTTTTAAAGTCTATTTTAATGTGCAACTCATACCATATTCTCCATTGAAAGTGATATCTATTTTCTCCCACTGTTTTCCTTGAGTTGAAGGTGGAGATCTGTTCACAAGAGCTGCGGTGAAATATTCAGGTGATTTAAATGGTGGCCAGTAGGATTGCTTTCTGTCCTCAGTCAACCAGTTTTTTGCTACCACCACCACTTCCCCCGAGGTCAAGGTAACTACTGCATACATGGTTTGCCTAAAGACATGAGACAACACAGACAGATCAGAGTAATGCACTAAAATGAAGTCATTTTGTGGCCAAAAATCATCTACAACATTGTAGATTGCCTATGGAAGCCTGTTCTATGAGCCAAAAAAGGGTGGTCTGGTATCTGTTAATAATGAAAAAATTCTCACAAATGAAAAATTCTGAAATTTTTCATAACTGTGAATTTATGTATTTAAAACCTTTGCTTAATATATTGTGAATGTGACTTAATATCTGGTATTAATGACTATATTATTGTCATTTAAAAATGATTTGGCCTGGCTTTCCCAAAAGCTATGTCTAAAGGACATCATCCAATCCAAATCTTTGGATTTTAAAGGGATATTCTAAAGCACAAAGAGTGCTTTTGAGGTTTAAAAGCCACAGTCAAACAGTGTCAAACAAGCTTGGGCAAAATTGAGAATTAAAGTTCAATGATGAAATGGTGGTTCATGGTCAATCAAATGTTTAACCTACACTATACACCTGACTCGGCACAAGAGGAGCTTATTAATTAGTTAATAAGCTGAATTAAGTCCAAAATAAAAAATAAAAAAAAGCCCCCCAGTACAAATTGCTGGAAAACGTAAAGGACAGGTTTGCCTTTACATAAATGTGCAAGTTCTCTACATTCTTATTCATAAACAGTACCACTGCTGTAATGTTTTCCCCACTATGATGACTTCTGCTGTGTCGGATACAGAAGTATGAAATGGGTCTATTGTCAGCAATGTCACAATACAATATGTCTTTCAATACAAACGTCACAAAATTATATGATACAATTACAAAACACACCAGATATACAACAGACATCAGAATTTCAACAACTATCCAAAAGCTCAGGATCCATGGCCAAAGACATCAGAATAAGCTTTAGAATCAGCCTAAGACACAGCCTCAGCTCCAGACCTCAAGCCTTGAGACACAGGCTCTTAGACTGAGGTCAGGACTCCAATACAACTCCAGATTTCCACCCATGTGATTCAGTCTCTGAGACCCAATTTTTTTTTCTTATTAATTGTCTGTTTATGTATGTGAATGTACTTGTAAAGTACATTTTTATTTATATTTATCAGTACACAGTCAAAAGATATGTGTGTACGTGTTTAAATTTGAAGTGAACATATGTACTGGAAGTATATTAAATAAAAAGTAGTACAAGCAGTGAGGAATGAGCTTGAATTGGACCACAACACAAAAAGCTAATTACTTCTTACAATAGACTTATCGAAGCTATAATTGCCAACAATTTCTTTTCAAAAAACAGCCATTATTCATTTGTGGTGTCTGTTTCCTATTCCACAGTACTCCAGTATTTCAGTACCTGTTTCCTATTACTGTATAATTACAGAAAACAATAAAGCTCATAATGTCAAACACTAATGATCTTGTCTTTGCACTCCTTTTGTTTAAATACAGGTGCAAATGGATTTACAAATCACTGCTTTCTGTTTTTATTTGCATTTCACATATTTCACAGTTTATCTGCATTTGTCCAAACTATTTTGGAACAGAGGTTTGTTAGTCAAGGTAACGAGACATGGATGAACTCCCTTTTAACATATTTAGAACAATATTAAATAGAAAACACCAATTCAGGATTAAGTATTCACCTACATTTAAAACTTTTCTTTTTTTACTTCTACTTTTAGAGTTTTTGTGTATTTTGTGCAACCTGCTTTATTTGCTCTTCTTCTGATGTGGTCCTGGCATACACAGAGGCAAAATAATTTCATTCTTAAAAAAAATAAATGTCCAAGTTTTATCCTCTGTTTGTGGTGTCCTTACCCATGGTGAAAAGTAGGCCTCAGCACTGAATCATCCTCATGGAATTCATCCTCTGCATCCCTCAAAGTCATGTCTTCATAGTCACTCTCTTGGCAAGTTTCATCAGATTTGTCCTGCTCAGACCAGTTTTCTACCCCATCCTCCTCTTCACTAGTGAAATGTGTTTCGTCATCCGATTCAAACTCAGCGTCCCAATTTTCAAACTCATATTCTCTTACAGTCAGAAACCCATTCTTTCTTGAAAGTACCACAATGTCACTCATCCCAAGGTCATTTGACAGGTCCATCAGTGTGGCCTCTAACTTGTCTTGATATTCCAGCTGAACACAGATAATTATGCTTTGTCTGAAGACAAGAATTCTGTGTTGCTCTAAATGCCTAATGAGATTTGAGGAAATGCTCTTCAAAATGAGAGTCAAGAGAACTGGAGTCAGGGGACAGCCTTGGCACAGCTGTTTGTATGACTCTGGAGAACATTCAGTATCCTCGGAATGTCTTAGGAGGTTTTCCAACATTATTAAGTCTTGACACCATGCAGAATTCAACTGTTTTTGTTCCTCTAAAGCATTCTTGATGTAGGACCACTTAACTCTGGGGCATAATGTTTTGAACGTTACCCAGAAAAAGGGTAACCCATTTGATTTCTGCCTCTTGGGCTGAGACTCCAAATGCTCACCTATGCGTCGTGCTAGAATGCTTGCAATAATGAGATAGTCAACATTGAAGAAGTGCTGACCAACGTGAGGCTCTTGGACTGAATCACAGAAGTGAGTTTTTTGGAAGTCAAATGACCCACTGAGCATCCTGCTGTAGAGAACTTTTAAGTATGGAATTAGATCTGAAGCTAATTCCTTGTAGAAGGTAACAGATATACCATCTGGTCTTGGGGTGTCAGACACTTGCAGAGACTCAATGGCTGTAACGATGTCAATCTCGGTAATCACATGGGGGTTATCTTCATTACAAGACAAATCGGCTTGCACAATCCCAAATTCCTTTTTATGATGCAGCAGCTGACTGATGTATTGTATCTCTTGATCTTTCTTGCAAGGGATCACAGGAATATTGTTAACCTCCAAAATCAGGGGCTGATGTTTTGGCCTCGGCAAGTGGCTTATTTCACAATGCTTAATGCGCCACATGCATTCCTCCGGTATGAAGAAATAATCCAGCCTTGACATGATGTTGTTTTTGTTGAATGTGTAATTCCGTGTCACTGGGTTCATTCTTCTCCAGACGTCTAGCAGTTGAAGAGATTTTATGAATCTTTCTACACAACAGCGGAGTTTATTGTGGGCTACGTTGTTTGTCACCTTACTGGGACTGAACTTAGTTTCTTTGTCAATGAAGGGATTCAGCACAGTATTGAAATCTCCTCCGATGACAAGCATTCCTGAGGCCATGCGCTGCAGATACTTGGACAACTGATCAAGAGTTTTCATATCTGTATGATGGTTATACACACTAACAAGCGTGTAAGGTTGACCTTCTAATTTACATTTCAGTACAAGATAAGCTCCATTATTGTCTTTTTCATGACTGAAGATTTCAAAATCTAGTGTGTTGCTCACTAGTATAGCCGAGCCTTTTTGAGATGAAGTGTACTGAGTGAAATAAATCTTCCATTTATCTTCAATGTCCAAACTGTGTTCATTTCCTGCACCAATGTGAGTCTCTTGTAGGAAAACAACATCAGCATTATAAAGCTCTTGAAATTTCTGAAACTTCTTTTTCTTCAGTCCATTGATGTTCCAAGTCACAAATTTGATTGTCTTTGCTGTAGCCATTGAAGGAATTGATTACTATTGCTATTTTGGCCCTGTCAAAACAAAGAATGAGGAATTTGCAGACTACATAATCCAATAGAAGTCCTCAGCCTAAATTATTTGCAAGCCTAACCACGATCTGAAAAAGAAGCAAGAAAACAGGCCTTAGATTTACAAAAATGAAAGAAGGAAACAAAGAAAAATTGCCTTCTATGTTTGCAAAGCCATCCTGAACATGATAGAGATGGAGCACGTAGGGTACTTTGTTCTTCTGTTTCTGTGTTTCTGTCTTTGTTTCTGCCTTTGTGTTCATTCCCCAGTGTGTCTTGCTGTGTGCATTTTTCGTTATTTTGGTCTGTGTCTCCTCACTGGTCCTGCCCCCTAGTCATCTGTTTCACCTGTCTGTAGTCTAGCCCTGCC
>JAILXH010220472.1:0-10584 GCA_023558415.1 Piaractus mesopotamicus
TAATAATCATTTATTAAGTTTAGGACTTAAATTAAAATGTTAGTTATTCAGTTGCAAGAGTGAGAAAGTGATGTGTGTGTGGCCTTTCAGTTTTAGGGCTTGAGTGTTACTTACTGTATAACAAGGTGCTTATTTAGTGAACTACTGTTTTACTGACAATGCAGAGTGATTTCATGGTTAAATTACAGTGCTGTCAACGGCATGAGTGTAATGTGGTTCATACGCAGGTTGAGGTCTCCGTCCTCACTGCCTTCTCGAGACCTTGCTTCTGAGCTATCACTCTTCCCAGCCTCTGTTGAAGAGGATTTCCCAGTCTGCTGTTTGGGGTCTGAGTTCTGATTCTGAAAAGTACAGTAAAATCAATAGTAACACCGTGTTAAATATTTAAGCTGGTATTCAAGGTTGTACAGACAGTAATTGCTCAGGTAGGGCTGTACAATGTATACAAAATTGTAGCACTGTGATTACTGTGATTGCGATACACCTTGTAATACATTAAAAACGCAGTGATGTATCAATTATGTGACATGATCTTTATTTGATTACATGAATGCACTGAGTAATCAAAAACGCACAGAAACACTTATTTGGAACGTCTGAGATTGGTGAAGAAGCATGGGTGAATGAATTGGGGAAAAATATTTAAATGCAGTTTTTCTGATCAATATTGTAACTGAAAAATATTTTCTATACATCAAGGAGACATTCCAGCTTAAAACTGCAGTGCAGCCTTCACAATTCTGTTTTTGTTAATTAACCTTGTCTCACTACAAATCCCAGCATGCATTACAATAAAACATCTCATATGACCACCGGGTATCCCTCTGGTGTCAGCCAGACTGCTAGCTTAGCCACTGATGTGTAGGCTAATAAATACATCCAGGCTAGCACTACTGTAGCTTAATTCTTACCTCAGTCATCAAACAAAATCATAAATAAAACAGCAATTATCTTTATTCAGAATAAATTGGAAACCATGAGTGTTTTACCCTTTCAACCTGAGAAAGGAGTGAAAACTGTAATGAGATACGCAGACAGCCAATAGCTACCTTGCTAACTTCAGCTAGTTAGCTTGTCCTCAACTGAAGAATTATGCGTTCTGCTTGTTAGCAATAACATTAGGTATCTTATTATAGTTGACTTTCTGCACTCACCAGCTAACAAAAAACTAATTTAAGATGCACCTTTTTGAAATTGTGATTTTGATATAAAAGTGATTAACAAACATTATACAGTAATTTGCAAAGGTATTGCTTCCCCTTTAAAAGCCATCAGATTTGTTTGGATTGTTCCAGTGAACACCTTTATTGCAAACCAATATGCCCTTAAAATAATTTCAAGTCACAATTCATTGAAGTTTCTCACAAGCTTTAGTTATTAAGCAGACTGAAGCAGGTCATCATGTACAATCTCTCTGTATATTGCACCATCCATCCGTCCTCCGGCCAATTTTAATAAGATGCCCAGTCCCCGCTGAGGAAAAGCATTCCCACAACAGGATGCTGCCACCCCCATACTTCACTGCTGGGATGGTGTTTGTTGAGAAATGGGCAGTGTTAGGTTTGTGCCACACACAGCGTTTTGAATGTGGTTTTAATTTTGTCCAAAAAGCTCAATTTTTGCCTCATCTGACCACAAAACCGTAGCCCATATTTTAGCGTGGTCACTCTGATGTTTTCTGGCAAACTCCAAATGTGCTTTGATGTGTTTTTCTTCAGTAATGGCTTCTTTCTAGCCGCCCTACCTCCCTAGATGTATGAGGAGCTCTTAATATCATTGACTGGTGCACCTTCACTCCAGTTTCAGCCACTGAAGCTCCTTCAGAATGATTTGTTGGCCTCTGTGTGGCTTCCCTAACAAGTCCCCTTATTGCTCTGACGCTGATTTTTGAAGGATGGCCTTGTTTAGGCAGTACTGGGTGGTATGATGCAGCTTCCAAATACTCATTGATCCAACAGCACTCACTGGGATATCCAAAGGCTTGAATATTATTTTGTAGCCTTTTCACATCTTCTGCATGCCTCTGACTTTATCTCTAATTTTCTTAGAATGCTCTTTGGTCTTCATTTTCACAGCTGTCCTTCAGATTCACTGTCTGACCTATGGTACTTAAATCCTGGCAGTCTCTTATTGAGAAAAGGTGATTCTGAATAAAGTATAGGCCAGTTGTAATCCTTCAACTGCGTAAACTTTGAATACTTATATAAGACAGCATTATTTTTTTTTTTCTTATATTAAACTGACATCACTTTACATTAATACATTTTGAGGGTCAGTCTTTTAAAACAAAATATGACAGCATGTCATTTGTACTCAGATATATCTGATAACTTTTCAATACTTTTGCAAGGCACTGTATATTGTGTAGATCCACTGTTGGCAGCACATGAAATGCATTTGATTCAGTATTACAAGCTAAGAGGTATGTGTCAGCATATCATCAGCAGTCTCATTTTAAAAAGCAATGAAGGATCAATAATCACAATAATCGCAAGTATCTATACCTCCTCTGAAGAAACAACTTCCACAGGAGTCTACAGATTGGAAAAGACAAATCAGCCATGAGATCAGAGAACAAAGAAACAAGGACAGAACCACAGCTAGAATCTATACAGTCTCCAGAGAGAAAAAGACAGCTGACCTTTTGTGTTGCTCCACCTTTCAGGTCTTCCATGCTGCAGGAGAGAGGTTTTGTATGTGGCCTGAGACAACAATACAATGTGTTATTGGCACAAATAATAAGAACACCATTTAGTGATTGTTTCTTTCACATATGATGGCATTTTTAGAATGCAGACGCTTAGCACAAATATAAGATCTATGAATTGTGGTTTATTCACTTTTTTTGCACACTACGTGCATGAACAGTTTAAGTCCGCAATCGTCCTGAGTATTAAATGAGATGGCTGTACCTGGATTCTGTCTCCTTCTGACTGGACAGTGAGGATGCAAGAAGTGGAGAGGAAGCACTGGATGTGAGCTTAAATGAAGACAACTAAATGTTAGTGGCAAAGTGGCAATAGTAGACATGCTTGTAATAACAGCAAAAGGATCATATAGCCATATCCACATAGTTCCCACTTATACCTCAGAGTGAGGCTTAACAGTCAGAGCTTTCGTCCGCACTCCTCCGCTCTGCTCCTCTTCCTCACTGCTACCTTGTTGAGATGCTGTCGCTGAGGCTTAGGAGTGAAAACAGATCAATAATTATTATTAAAATGAAAGTGAATTCGGGCATCTTTACAAAGACAAGACAGTTGGAATTCAGACCAGGCTTATGTAACATCTTGTGCTAGAACATATGCATCCAGAAGCTTTTATTTGACTTTTTCATACATTCATTTCACTTGCATAACATGAAATTGTTGAGCACAAGGTAAAAAGGAAAGATAGTTCAGTAGACTTACGCTGAACCAAGGCCATGCCATCTCTAAACTGCCTGCAGTGGCTCAGGAGGAGGGAGAGTTCTTCTATACGTCGATCCTGGAAAAAGAAATACAATCAATACTATGACTCATGTATTTAGTAAATTGTCTTTGTCATGCCAAACCTTTTCAGTTGTGTTAAAACTTCATGAAGAACAAACTGACAGCACTGGTCAAAAATTACTTTAAAAAAAAGAATTTTTTTCCTTCTCCTGTAAAGTTACTATTTTGGAAACGATATGGATTACAATGCAAAAAAATCCACATTAAAAATACAAGTATTATGTAAAACAGATACATGCGGAGAACAGAAAATAAGGAAAATAAGGTCAAATAAAAAAGGAACTTTAGAGCAATATTTCCCTATGTATGTGTATATATATATATTATGATACATTATGAGTAATTTTTCAGATTAATATTTACTGTTTCAGCTAATACGTAATCTGTAGAGGCACCCATTTTCGAAGCAAGCTTCTTTGCCCCAATCATATATAACATACATGGCAGCAAAGCTGGATGGTACTGTGGCTAAATTGGAAAGCAGAGATTTGGCAGTGAGTTCAGAGGAGTGGGTGCATTTTGAAGTGGTGCCTCAGGGCAAACCCTGCCTCGTCTCTCCTACTGCAAGTCCATGATGGGGTTTGGCATGGGCTTGCACCTAGAAGACTGGGCTGAGGGAAACGACTTTGGCTGGAGTTCTGCAAACTGTTCTGTCTGAGAGCTGTCTGCTGCAGGGTGAACTTAAGCCCCTCACAGTGAGCGCTGATATGAGACTTTCTAATGGCTGCGAGCACATAACTACATATTGTTGCTGTCTCAACAAAACCTCACACACCCAAAACAATAACTTTACAGGAGATGGAGAAACATTTTTAAAATCTGAATGGAGGTTACTGGAACAAGATCTTTTCCCAAGCTGTTATAAAGAATTTCTATGGGTCTATTCATCTTGAAATTTTACTATATCATAAAGGGCATGCGTCATTTCCAAATTACATATACAATAAAAATGCCCAAATGGAGATACAAGGCTTTGTTCAGACAAATATTTGTTCAAATGATATATCCACACACCTATTGTATGACCAATCACTGCCACGGCCTCCTAGGGCCTGATCAACATATCAATAATATTGGCAACAAAATTAGCCAATATTAACGTCTGAGCTTTAACGGTATATATTTATCAGCATATTGTACAACTTGTTTTATACTAGAAAGAACTGCCAATTGCTTATCTTTATCACAGCACTAAACTATTAAAACAAGTGAAATTTTAAGTTATGATAACATAAGAAAGAATAGTATTTATGAAAAGAACTACCAAAAAATAAAAAGAATAAGAGCTAAATTACAGAGATTATCAAAACTACTAAGAATTATGTGAAGCTCCACTCCATGTGCAGCAATATTCATATTATTTAAGACAGCAATTCTGCTGTCTATTGGAGTTTAGGAAATGACGATAATATCTGACAATTAACTGCTTGTAAAGCACCATTTAAGACTCTTTTTGACTCTAGTCCAAAAATTACTAAGATTTAAAATGAAGCACTTCACTTACAACAAGCATTTAAAAGTAGGCTATCATGCTCAAACTTCAGTAAATGCTTGTTGTAAGTGAAGTGCTTCATTTTAAAGCTTAGTCATTTTTTTTATCAGGTTGGACTCGAGTCAAAAAGAGTCTTAAATGGTGCTTTACAAGCAGTTAATTGTCAGATATTATCGTCTTTGCATGTATAATAATCAAAGAGTTCTAAAACTTGTAACAAATAGTCAAATTATTTTTAAAAAGGTTCTTTAAAGGCCATATATGGCAGGTTTTCCATCATTTAAACCATACAAAAAGCTATTTATGCATTCAAATGATTCTTTGAGTTGTCACGGTTCTATATAACTACTTCCTTCACTAAAGAACCCTTAAAGGACCACTTTTTTAAGGGTGCACTCAATCATTGTACTATTATAATATCAGGCAGTATTATCGGTTATAGGAATTACTGGTTAGTGAAGTGTTTTTAAAGTGATGCTGCTCACAACACTTTCATATCAGAAATGCTCTTCTGTCCAGCTATGTATGTGCACTACATTCACTCCTTATTTCTGAACACTGAGAAAAAAGAATTCTATTTACCTTTTCATCATTGGCTGTGATTAATAATTCCATCCCTGTTTTTAGCTTTTGTAACTCCTGATCTGTTGAGAAAGAGATCAAATGAACACCTTTGTAGAATATCTATCACAGCAAAAAGAGTGCCACATCGCACAGCTATAGTTCTATGTGATTTCACCATAGTCACCATGGATGTCATTACAAGCACACTGCACTCGTGCCTCCAGACAGATCAAATTCTCTTTGCATGCACAAGAAGATCAGAAAGTTGTGTTGTGACACACTGGCATTGATTGAGTTACTGTACTAGAATGCAGCTTTGCTGAGGGAGGATAAGCCAGTTTAATCCATCTGATTTCAGTGAAGGACAAACTTAAGCCAGAGTATTATACTGTATTCCACACAATCATAACAGACTGGAAGCTCTCTTCAGTGCAATATAAGGAAGAAGCATGGCAAAGTAATTTTCTTGGTCTAAGAATTGACAGTGACAAGTGTCTTTTGTTGTGCTATTATATAAGCATAGAGAAATCCTAGGGGAGGAGCTTAGGCACTGCCTTCACTTCTATATCCATAGAAAAGCAGCAGCAGAACAGAAACATATTCAAATGTAGAAAAAGTGCAGAAGATGAGCAGCGACAGTGGAAGCTGGTGTCGTATGTAGCTGTGGCAGTGCTTATCAGTTTAAGAATCTCATACATGTGCTTGTGTTTTTGTGTCAGTGTGCAAATACATTAAAATCCTTACGTTTAGTGTTGAGCCTTCTCCTGTATATCTCCTCTAATGGTGATAGCAGGGTGAAGAGGATACAGAGATGCTGTTAGTCACCACCCACAAACGTGTGCGAACAGGACACAAACATCACACTATACAAGAGGTGTGCGCTGACAATTGAGTACTTAGTTGACCGTTCCAGATAACAGCGTTCAATTACCAAAATGACTATGGATTCGTTGAACCATGCAAAGGGAGAAATATGGCCAGTAAATACAGACCAGTAATCAGTCATATAGGCTACTTTTTTTAGCTCTCCATCACTAACTTTGTTTTGGTTATACAGGCTATACAGAGACCACCCTTCAGTGTCTGTCCATCCTTCCACTGCGAGAAGACAACTCAACACTATGGACTTTAAAGGATATGTTGGCGTTAAGATGATGTTACTGAGAAAAGGAAATAGACCAAACTGAAGAACACTTACAAATCAAACAATGGACTGACCACCCCAGAGTCCAGACCTCAACATCACTGAATGTATTTGGGATTACTTGGATCATGAGAAGCAGAAAATGCAACCAACTTCTAAGACTGAGGTGCGAAAAAACATCCTTGCTGATTTCTCCGGAAAACTGAAAGTAAGTCTCCTGAAAAGAATTACAGCTGTATTTTTTCCTGATGCTGGAAAATGAAAATAATGTACTTAATGACCTTTTTGAATAGAAATTAAATAACTGAAGGGTTGTCTCTGACTTTTGCCCAGTACTGTACGTCTTGTCATGTTACACTGCGTTGAGAATGTCATTTATGATATGTTGAGAACAACCAAAGCCCTTTTTTTAAGCCAATTCCAAGTTTTACAGATGCTTGAGTATCAAAATAGCCAGAATGCACATCTGTACACTGTTCAAACACTAACTGTAAGCACACACCACAAACACTTACCATAAAGATACCACACACATGCAGTTGCACAAACCAGAAACTGTTCTTACTGTTATTGGACTCACAAAAGAGTTATTTTCAGTCAAATTTGTTTGGCTACTATTAGGTGGTCTTCTATAAGACACTACTGTTTAAACATTTAGAAAGACTTTTTTCAATAATATAAAACCAATTTGCTGTTAATAAATGTTGAAAACGATTACAATATGATGCTAATATTCTAGAGCTTTATGGGTTTCAGTTAATTGGTAGGAAGCTGTACAAAACCTGTGAGAAATTTTAGATGTACTCAGAACGATGAACAATAAGTTAGTAAGAAAACTATTTTATTTACTTTTACAACAGAACTGTAGATGGTTTCATAATGACTGAGAAAGCTGCATAACATGGAGAATGATCAATTTTAAGGCACATAACAAAAAAAATTGATAATTACTGAGTATTATTCATTATTCAATAACTTCTAAGTGTTCAACATGTTGAATAAAACATCTTATAACACCTTCCAGTGTCTAGCTTATAATATTTTAATCTACTCTGTATATGTTACAACTGAATAATGTAACAGCAATTATTAACATGACAAGTTATTCCAAACTTTACTGTAGTAACAATAAACAGGCTGGAGAGCCATGTGTTCAATACCAGGATCAGACCCATGCATGAACTACGATCTTCCTTTTGTGAGAGCAATAAACGCAAACCATAATATTGCATAATATTCTTTCCATGAGTTTCCTTTTTGCCTTGTAGTGTCCAGTGCAGTTACAAAGTTATGTAAATGAGACAAAATAAATACACATATATGTCATTTTGAATGCATTAGTCATCTTTATAATGAACATGGCTTTCTCTTACTGCACTCACAGAAACCAGCTTACAGCATACAGCATTTTTAGTAACCAAAGTTAAAGGGCAATTCCACCAATTTTTCAACATTTTCAAAACTAGTTATTCAGAGTGGTTTGATGTGAAATGGTTCATTGTAGAGAAACATACTAACTCATACTCTTTTCCAGTGATGGTGACAGGAACCAGAGGTCTCAATGTCCACAATGCAAATATTACCATCTAGAACCACTAGTGATCCTATTTGAGCTTCTATATGTCATGTTGAAGGTGCCAAAGTAAAGGGAAATCTGAAATGGTTTTCTGTGGGGGCTATTTTTTCTCACATCACCCTGCATGTACCTCCCTGACTTAATGTATTAAAAAACCCATTTTAGGACAAAATCTTATCTCAAAACTATCATAAAACATGATATCAGGTATAAGGCAGAGTATTCATGCAATAACTTTCTGTGATGGAGCTTTTAGAGGCATTAAACAGACATCTGTTCTTCATCACCACCACTGACAATTATTCTGACTTCTGACTAAGTTTCGCTACAACAGAGCATTTCACATCAAACCACCCTGAAAGACTTTGTTTACATCTTAATGATTTAATTATGTAAAATGCATCAAATGACTCAAAAATCAGTGGAATTCACCTTTGAGGGGCTAAAGCAGAAATTAGGTACCTCTCTCTGCAGTGTCCACAGACACAGGCGCTTTGGAGAGCAGCTGGGCCTGAAGGTTCTCAATCTCAGCATTCTTACACTGCAGCAGCTGCTGTAGGCTCGAGATCTCTGCCTGGAGGTGAAACACAGCAGGTATTCGTTAACTGGTATGTTCATGTGAATAAGCAAAGTACGATCAACTCTCTTTGCAAATGGAATTAGAAGGCTGAAGAATGAGGATGGGTTGATGCGAAAGAATCAAAGAAAAAGGTTACAAATAATTTAGCACAATTTTTCAAACAATATCCAGAACATGAACACAGAACCTTAGTATGTTTACAACATAAGCAGATCACAACATAGCAACTAAAGTATGCAGCACAGATTGTACGATTTAAATAAACATTGAGTTAGAGTTTCCTGTAACCCTCTTACAGGTCCACCATAGTTTCTTACGTCTTACTTACTTATGTCAGGTGAGAAATTGCGCTGAGACTGTGGATTCTGAACATTCAATCAATACAGTAGAAATAACAACAGATATATTTCATAATAAAACATATATCATTTGTTAACACTGAAATAAGTGAAGAAAGGCCAGAAGTGCAATGTAAATGTCAACTGAATGTGAATGTAAAATTAATTAATTACATAACTAGGTAATTAATTTTGCAATTCTCTAAGTACATATGAATATTCAAGCAATGTGAATCAATAATACATCTAGCCATGTAAGGGTTAAACTCTCAAACCATCTGAATATTTCAGCAATGACTTTATGTCTTGCAGCAATGTGGCATGGACATGTGGACAATTAACACATGCAGGTGATGTGATGGTGCAGGGCCAGGGGCAGTGAACTGGGCAGCTAATGTAAAAGTACATGAGTCAAGGTCAAAGAATAGAGAGCTGTATCTGGGAGGATGACAGTGTTTCTGTTAATCAAAGATGGACAAAGTATGCAGTAAATTTGAGGACTGTGGATAGAAGATGACAAAGCAAATGGCACGGGAGCTGTAGAGGACAAAAAGTGAGGAGTGAACAAATGTGTGGAGGACACAATAGATGACAGGAGCACAGGCGGAGGAGGTGGAGAAGGTGGGAGAGTAAGTGAAGGAAGTGAGATAGGAGGTTGGAGGACGTAAATAATATGACAAAGGAAATGGGGAGAATGGTATGAAGGAGGTAGAGGAGGTTGTAGAGAAGCTGAAAGGAGGGAGAGATGTTGGATAAGTGGGAGAGAAGGTAGAAGAGATGGAGGAGATGAGGACGGTGGGAGGAGGGGAGAAAGTGGAGGAGGCAGGAGAAAAGTGGAGAAAAAGGAGGAAATGGTAGAGGGAGGAGAGGAGGAGATGAGGGCAGGAGGTGGGAGAGGAGAGATAGGAAATGAGAAGGAAAAGAAGTGTAGGAAATGGGAGAAGAAGGAAGGATATGCAGTAGGTGGGAGAGAAAATAAGAGGGAAGGTGGGAGAGGAGTGGAAAAAAGAAAGAAGTGGAAGAGGTGGGATAGGAATGGAAGTAGAGGAGGTAGAAGAGGAGGTAGCAGAGGAGGAGAGGATAGGTGGAAGTGGAGAAGGTAGAAGAGAGGAGGGGGGGAGGAAGTGGAGGAGGTAGGAGAAGAGGTAAGAGAGGAGGTGGGAGAGGAGAGGAGGTGGGGGCACCTGCAGGCATCTGCTGCGCTCCTCCCACTGCTGCCTCTCCACCTGCAGCTGCTCCACCGTCAGCCTCAGATTAGACAATTGAGTCACTAGAGACTGGTAACATACGTGAAGAGAGTAAGAGATAGACAGCTACAAAAAGAGGAGAGGGCAGAGAGAGAGAGAGAGAGAGAGAGAGAGAGAGAGAGAGAGAGAGAGAGAGAGAGAGAGAGAGAGAGAGA
>JAILXH010220481.1:6592-16981 GCA_023558415.1 Piaractus mesopotamicus
TGATCTTCTCCATCTTTTTGTTCTAAGGGCTCTCATGCTGTTGGACCAGTACAGGAAGAAGTCCAAACTCTTCAGGACCAAGGTGGTTTTGGTTCCACTGGGTGATGACTTCCGCTACACAGAGGCACACGAATGGGATCAGCAGTTCAATAACTACCAGAAACTCTTTGACTACATGAACTCCCATCCTGAGCTTCATGTACAGGTCTTAGTTTTTATTGCTCACTGGTATTTCCACCCCTTAAGGCAGTAGTTATGTAACACTCTGTAATTGCTAACATGGTTAACACTAAATTAAAGCTAGCAGGCGCCAGTTAGCATGGTATTACAACCTTGTGTGCAATCTTAGTTACACACATAAGGATTCATACTTATTGCATTGTATCTTCATGTATCTATATTCATGTGTTTATTTCTTGATGTTAAAAACCTTACTTCAGGCCCAGTTTGGTACCATATCGGATTACTTTGAAATTCTGCGCACAAATGTTGGCATGGACAAGGTTGGCATGAGTGTGGGAGTGTCACCTTTTCCTGTACTAAGTGGCGATTTCTTCACATACGCTGACAGAGATGACCACTACTGGAGCGGTTACTTCACTTCTAGACCATTTTACAAACAGCTGGACCGCATGCTAGAGTCCCATCTCAGGTACAGTAGCTATTTCTTGATAGCACACAGTGAGTAATAGACCTAGTTAGCATCCACAATAAAAATAATCACAGTCGAAAGAGCAGAAAGGAGTAATCTCTGAAGATGAGAATTTACAAAAGATTCCTGTGTGGCTGATTTGGCTTTGTAGGACTGGGGCATTGTTAATGCGTTATTACAGTCCCAAACTGCATTTGTTTAGAAACAGTTTTGGGGTATACGCAGGCAATACACAGGCAGAAAATGAATGACAATAAGGGAATTAGAATTTATCAGAAGACTATATGTCATGATTGTTGACAAAATTGACCTTTGGACCTTGGTATAGTAAGCTGTGTACTATAAATTCAAAATACCGGATAACCAGCTCAGTTTCTGGCGTGTCTTGTAAAGGCAAGTAAATTTGTTGTTGTTCAGCTAAAATAACTAAATCACATGACACTTATTACTTTTCTGTTATGTTGATGTAAGCCGTTCTAAGAAAAAATAATACATTATTTTGACACAAGTCAAATTTTCAAGAAAATAATTATTTTGACATTTTTATTGAAGACACATATTCATTTTGGTGAGATGAGCTGAACTTGAGTTCTGTGCCGAGTGCATTTGAAAACCATGTGATATTGTAAAATCCATGTTTAATTTCACTGTATCAACAGAAGTGTATCATTTTGAACTCACAGCAAACCTGTTCTGTTAATGAAAGAAATAAAGGATAAAGTGGAGACAGATCAGTGCAGATGCTTCCAGACAGGTGTTTTGCATGACACAGTAAAGCAGTAAACATCCTCCAAAGCTCTGTGGCAGGTATAAAAATGCTGAGCAGAACCCATTACCTTAATTTTGGACCAAGATAGTCAGAGGAAAAGATCTGTAGTCACAAAGACTGCTCAACTGGCTAGTGTTTTAATAGGAAAAGTGACTAAAGTGACATTTGCATTTGAGAAATCTATGGGCAAGATATCAGGTTGGAAATTGTGGTTGAAAGCACACATTCAATGGCCGTGATGCTTATGTATTAGTGTGGTATGTAGGGAAAAATAGAAAAGCAACTGTTCCTCAAATGAAGGAGAATGTCAGTGCAATATGTGATCATATTATATTGTGTCAGCAAGAGCAGTTTGTCAAGAACTACATAGGAAGTGATATTATTAGAGGTGAACGCTTAGAGCCTTCTAGGCCTAGAGAAGAATGCCTAATGTACATGTCTGTAATATTCCGTTTTTTATGTAAAAATAAATAATATTTTTATATAATAGAATCATCGCTCAAGTGTAGTAATACTTATTTCCCATTTTGGTTTGAAAAAAATATAGTTAAATACTTAAAACACCCAACAGAAAATTGTTCAATCAGGTTTTTTTTATTAATCTATCATGTCAAAGTAGATACTTTGGTTAGGACTAAATGAGATGGAGTGTAGGCCAAATGTGTCCAATAAAATAAATAGGAACTGACAATGACATCAGTCAGTTACACTTTGAATTGCAATTAGTCAGACTAATTTTGTGAGAAAAGGGGTTACTCTATGCCTTCTCGTAGCCTGACCAATCTGTTTGTCAGCTGTTACAAATGGAAAACAGGCTAGCATAAATTGAAAACTCAATTGAAAACACAAAAATATGCAAGGATTCTTCACTCAAGAAGTTACCTGTAAAGCCACCACATACGAGGTAAAATTTATATTAATATGTCAAAGTAATATTAGTTTTATTTTGTTAATATGTCAAAGTAATATTAGTTTTATTTTGTTAATATATTTAAAATGAAACACACAATGTCTTTTACCAGCTTTAAATATCTGTATTTCATCAATAACAGCCCAAAAGATTGTGAATCGCTGTTAGCTCAGTGCTATCATAGTACTAGAATCTAGAACAATAGCAGAAATTAGCACCATCTTAGAGGTTTTTCCCTTGTTTTTGATTTTGTTTTTGAATCTTTTTTTGAGTCTTCTTGAGACTTTTGTGCTGTTATGATGTTGTGAGTCTGTTATGCTGTGGGGCATTTTGCTCATATGTTTTGGGCTCACTTGTCCCTGGTGACTGCAAATCAATACAAAGCTATTCTGACTAATCACTTTTATCTTATGATGAAAGAGCTCTACCCTGATGGCAGTGGTTTCTTCAAGGATAACAATACCTTCAGAGACTTCCAGAGTCTTTTATAATCTATGCTAATGTGCACTGATGCTTTTCTGGCCCAACACCTTATTAAGACACTTTTTTTTTTTTTTTTTTTTTTTTAAATTTGTCATCCCGCTGTACCTGAGTGTGTCTTTGTCTTTCCAGTGGCTTCAAGTGACTTTGGCTGTTCCCAAAGTGGGGACGTGAAAAGGGTCTGAATGTGTCCTTTCTGAAGCCAGCATGATGCACATGATCCCTACATGATAGCCATCCTTGATTATACTGAGTGAATTAATTCTGCTCTTACACTGCCTGGATGCAGATACTACTGTTTTAATGCATTAAGTGCATGTAAATGGGGGGCTAAATTTGGACAAGAAACAGGTCATCAATATGCCTTGTTAAAGCACTACTAAAGTAATTTTATGTAGTGATTTTTCTCTTCCTGCAAATAGAGCTAAACAGCACACACAAACAGCATAAAAAAACAGATTTATAGGGATATTGTTTAATAAGTTTCTCTGATATACCAGTTACTGGTAATGTTCTTCATATTATGTAACATTTAAAAATAGAAGCTACAGTGCTTCTTACTTGGATGGAGAGGTTCTTCAGGTTACCTCTGTAAAACTAAGCCTATCATTATCATTATTTTAGCTGATTGCAATACATGTCTTTTTTTGATGTTCGGCTAGTGTTATGGTAGAAGCGTTATGTGTTGAAAAAGAGAGCTTTTGGCAGTGACTGTGTCTTGCTAGCTAATTAGCTTAAATGGACAGGATCCACCACTGGGTCCAGAATAACTCAGCCAGTTCACAATGTCCATGTAGTTACTGAATAAAAAGCCTTAGGATGTAGTAAACCTGGGAATTTTTAAGGGTTAGCATTTCATTCACTGACATGAAATGATACTGTGCTGTTTTATGTGTGCACACAAATGTCTACATAGAATTGTATGTGAAGTGTATGCAAATCTTACATTTTTCACAACAGTGTGAATTGGCTAATTAGCTATCTTGCTTGCTAGGTAGCTTAACTTATTAGCTTTCACTTGGTTGTACTGACATGTTTTCGTGGTGTATAAGGTTTGTGTATTTAGAATAGTCCTGAACTAAATTACTGTGAAAAATGATTTCGCTTCATGGTTAAAGGCTACACATAAACTGTGTCTGGAAAGAGCTTTAAGACATTTAGTGGTTTTCTTTTAGCATAAGTTATCACAGTCTTCTTATATCAAATGTCACTACTTATTATAATCTCTGACTTTGAACAGTTTAGAACACAAGGATTTTTGACCAGCTGTAAAACAAACCACAGTTGTCAGACATTTGCATGACAGCAATATCAGTTAAAAATTGTTAATGAAATCTTTTTTCTGTCTCTTCAGGGCAGCTGAGATTCTTTATTCTCTAGCCTTTGCTAGTATGCAAACATTTGGAAAGCCTAACAACTACCCTGCAGTAGAGAATTATAAGTTGCTAACTGCAGCTAGACGAAATCTGGGCTTGTTCCAGCACCATGATGCAATTACAGGCACAGGAAAAGACTGGGTTGTAGTGGATTACGGAACCAGGTATATAGCTTGCTCCTCTTAAAGCCATTTGTGCTGATGTTCAGAAAGTGTCACAGTGCTAATTGCAGTGTAATATGTATGTGCATAATCAAAATGGTTTGATGTGTCAGAATACTGTTAAATCTGTTTTGCTTAAAGGGGAACGATCATACAGTCAAAAAGTTTGGAACAATTTTCCAGCCCTATAAATAAATGTATATTTAAAAAATCATGACTGTTTGCAGTATAGTTCTAAAGATATTGAACTTTTTAATTCCAGAACTGACTGTAGCACTTACAATATAATAATCCCAGAAAAGTAACAAAATTTTGCTCAGTCAAAAATGTAATAAAACCCAATAATATAATAGAATGTCTTAGCCATTATTGTGATAACATTTTTACCAATAATGTAATACCTTATTACATTATTGGGAAATTATTTCATTTTCAGGTTCATCATTTGTTATACCATATTACCATATTACGTTCTGCTCTCTTGGATACACAGCCGTAGATGGCTGTGGATTCGCAGTCTCCTTATGATAGGGCTAAGACTTAGACGGTTGTACCACTCGGGGAACCCCTCACTGTGTACATTCAAACAAACTCAATATAATTATATAAATTGTATAATAATTTATATTAATAATTAATAATAACTATATTTTCTACCCCTGTGCTTCATAGAACCCTTAATCTGGTTTGAATTCTTTTCCAGACTTTCTTCACACTGCTGGAGCTGTCAGTTTGATGTTGCGCTTTTTATGTTGTGAAATTTGTTTCTCTGTAATGAATATTATTTTGTTAATAGACATTTCATCAAGTTACCTAATGAACTTCATTAAATAGTTAAAGTGTTTAAATACTTTTTGGGACCACTGTCTATAATGTGTTCCAACAACTACTAATAGGTTCCGTATTCCTGGTTGATAAGGCTGCTGTTTCCTTTGTTTGTAATTTTGAAGGTGATGGGCCAGTGAACGGGGGTAGGTAGAGTTTATATCATGCTGCCATGTTAAATCTTGGGAGCTGTATCCTCCTTCTGTTTGATAGAGAACCAATGGTGTAATTCTTTTCCAAAATGGCTGAATGGAAAACTGCTATTTGTCTGAGATCTGACATGACACAGCACTTTCTGCTATTAAAAATTAGCCAAACATGACTTTCTGGTTTATTAATCACTGGTATACATTATTTCAATTGAGGCAAATGAGTGTCTTTTTTTATAGATTGTTTCATTCTATTTTGAATGTGAAGCGAGTGATTGTGAGCTCAGCTCACTGGCTGGTGCTTGATGACAAACAAACATACACTTATGACCCTGCAAATCCACTCCTTCAGATAGTAAGTGTCTAATTTCCAAATCCATAAACAATTTGTTATTTTGCCGTGGCTCCACCTTAACAGTCCCTCGTATGTTAATGTGTAGGATGACGTCCAGCCAGCTCAGGATGCCTTACCACACAAAACTGTCTTTAAGATCAGTACAACACCAAGGTAATCATTTCAATCTGTATACAACCCTGCAGATGGTTTCTTGACACATATCTGTCACCTTCTGACATAATAACAGAGTTATAGAATGTGCATTAGTATCTTTCTGCATAAGACATAGCTGGTTTTAGTCTTTGTTCACTGGTTAAGAATCTAAGACGGTGGCTGTTCTCAGGTCAGTGGTGGTGTATAACCCCAGTGAGCAGGCCAGGACCTCTGTGATAAACATCTATGTGACAACTCCCCATGTGCATGTACTTACTGCCCACGGACAGCTGGTCAACGCTCAGATAAGTGCAGTCTGGCAAGATGTCAGCCACGCTTCCACAGAAGTCTTCCAGGTCAGACTTGTGCTGCTATAGCATTATGTTGTGGGTTTGATTGAATTCAGAGTTCTGAACAAGATATCTGTTAATCAAAACATAGATTTTGCCAAGTTGTTTAAGAATGTGGCCAAACTGGAACCATGTACACTCATTTATTGTGTGTGTGTGTGTGTGTGTGTGTGTGTGTGGTGACAGTTGTCTTTCGTAGCCAATGTGCCACCGTTGGGCCTGGCTGTGTACCAGCTTTGTGAAGGTGCAGAGCTACAGTCTGAGTTGGCCCACTACATGTTTCTGAAGGCTGGTGGAGACGTGTCAGTTACCGTGACAGAGCATTTCAGAGTGTCTGTCCCCCAGGAAGCTGTCCCTGTGTCCGTAGAGAACCCCCACTTCCAGCTCTCCATCTCTTCTACTACAGGACTATTAGAGGTCAAACAGCCAATTAATTCTCAATTAATGAAAAAAAATTATCACTGCGTCTGTTGTAAACATGCCTACTCTCATCCTAGTCTCAGCCTTAGTCACACCACTAGAGATGTTATAAAGGAGGAGATAGATCACTGGTTGAAATTTGAATTAGGAAGCTTGTAACGATCAACATGTCATCTGTTTATGAGGAAAGTCCTGCCCTTTAGTAAAAGTAAAATTGGCTTGCTGTGTCAACCACAAGTGAAAGAAGCTCCCTTTCATTGTGGAGATCTGTGCAGTAACCAGAACAAAGTGAAAGTGGTTTTTTTTTGTGCGTTATTTGAGCCAAATCCTACAGACTATGTATGCTGTTTTTGTCAGGTTTTTGAAATGTTAATGTGGCTTTTAGTTTAATGTTTTATATGCCTCTTCCCATTAAAAGAGAGGAGCCAGAGGCCATATTTCAGAAACTTCCTTTTTTTGTCTTACTTTAGATCTGCTCCTCATTATTTACTGACATCACTGTCATTTTTCATCCGATGAGTTTTTTTTATTAGTATTAACACATGAAGATAATAAGAGGGGCAAGTGGTGATTGTGTCTGCAGTGTCTGGATTTTTAAAAATGTTTTTAGAAAAAAAAAATTATAAAGCACCATTTTCAGTGTATATAAATGTAATGTCATTACGCTAGCTTAAGTGAACTATGCTTCCTGTCACTGCCCAAACAGAAACAGGTAGTTAAAACAGAATTGAAGACACTTTTAGGTTTGTCTTAAAGTTAGAAAAGAATGTAGAACTTCTGTTTTTTTTTATTTTATTTATTTATTTATTTTTTTTATTTTGTCTAGTTAGGATGTTTCTGTAATGCTGTTTTCTTATCTGGAGTTAGGATAAGATCATGAACATATGAACTGTTGTTCAGTAATATATTCTGTCCTAAATTCAGTCTCAACTGAAGTTGTCATGGTGACTAAACAGGCAAGATTACAGTTTCTGTATTATGGCCCCTGGTCTTGTATGAGTAGAGATGACTGCCCGGAGGCATTGCCAAGATGGCTGTTGTGTGGACAAACTTTCCTATAAACCTTTGGCACCACCCTCCAGTGCACTGAGCATCTGAGCAGCTGAGACTAGAATAGGAGCAATAATGTTTACAACAGATGTAGCGATAGTAAAGTGTTATGTGCCTTAAAGTAACACTCTAGGGCATTTGCACATTATGCTGTCCACAACTATCAGGATTTTGTCAGTTGCATTCTGATTGGCTGTTATGTCCAAGTGTATGCATTTCACGCACCATATTTAATCTGTGCTTCTGGAAGAAAATGTTTGCAAGATCTTGCCCACTCTATGTGCAGTAATCAATATTTTGGAGCAAAATATAGTTGCTGGGCTAAAAAAGGTTTATGCATTTCATGACATCACAGGTTTCTTTGAAGAGTTTAGTATCTGGTAAATGTTCCACATCCATATCCCAAAGATGTGTTGTTGCAGCCCTGTATCCTTCCACATCTCACAAAAACAACAATTTTTGGTTGGTTATTTTGCAGGGCTAAAGGCCCCTTCCTGTTAAAGTAGCCAGCTCTTGGCCATGTTGAGACAATATTGATGGTAACTACTCACATCCTGCAGCAGTGCCACAGCTGTTTCTAGAGTGAAATTTTTCTGTGGCGTTTAAATGTCTTTTCTGGTAGCCACTAATCACTTTTTTCAACAGATTTTTCTGGAAAACTGTGAAAAACACTTTCAAATATTTTGCAAATGCTCATATTTAGAGATAAGAATGATAGTAATGTTGTTCACAGACTCTCTCTGGATGGAAAACGAAATCCCAGTGTCCTGTGTGTGAGGCAAGAGCATTATCCAGTACACTCTGACCTCAGCATTGACCTCCTCCTCCTCATGAATTTCACATCCATGTGTACTACACTCCACATGCCTTCTTCAGTTGAATAGTTTCTTTAATAAAAAATAAAAAAAGTTACACTAATGCTAGTTCATAGATCAGTGGCTAGGCTAGCTACCCAGATTGGTTGAGGTCTACAGAGATTGCCAATGGTTGTATGATGTATTTGCATAATGCGTGCTAGGTATTGTAGTGAGAGAACATTGATAACTGACAACATGAAAGTGGTGTAGAATCTTAATTTCTGTCAAACCAGTGAGGCTAATGGATGTAATGCTGCTGTATAGAATACTGCATAACATGATGATAACATTTTAAACGCTAGTTTTAGCCTGGAATTCCCACTTTATTTTGATCTGTGGATGTCTGAAGGGAGAAATGTATTACTTTTACAGACACTGAAACTAAAGGAAGATGGGTCAAAGCACTCAATTAAAGTGGAGTTTTTATGTTATGGAACAACCAGCAAAAAGGACAAGAGTGGTGCCTACTTGTTTCTTCCTGATGGAGAAGCTACGGTAATTCAACAAGTTTCATAACTTTATTCAGGGTTCCTCTCATTTCAGTACACTGTGAGACACATGCACACTCTCACACACTTACACATACTCTTTCCCTCTTTTTTTCTAAACGCAAATTCACACCAAAAGCATTTCTGAATCATTTGTTTGTTCATCTGATGGAACAGACGATTCTTTCAACCACACTGTCACAACTGGACACATGTATTACATTCATCAAAGTGTGAGCTCTTCCATCCTGCTGTGTTTTATTATGCGTCTGCTTTTTTCCCACTTGTGTGTGGGAGTCAAGGTTAAACTACATTAAGATCCATTAAGACACTCCCATGCATTTTTTGCATTGTAAGATATAATTAAACCATAATTTTCTCTCTCTCTCTCTCATATATACTTGTAAAGCAGTTATCACTATCGGTTTATCACAATAAACCGATATGCTGTTTGCACTGTCACCTTTTAATAATCCTGGTAAACTTTTAAATTAGAATGGGTCAAAACAAAAAAAAAAGCCGATATTCCTCCTAGAAGTGGTGATTTTGCTGCATCGCTTGTGCTCTGCTCACATGATGCATCTGGTGTGAATTGGAATTGCCTAATGCTGATTTTGTGCATATCATTTGATATTCCTTGATTTTCTTCTTTCACTCGGACAGAAATGCTCTTCCTCCCAGCCTCCTGTGATCCGAGTAACAAAAGGGCCTGTGTTCTCTGAAGTCACGACAACTTTTACGCATGTCACACACACTCTTCGGCTTTACAACATCCATGGTGAGAGGCTTATAGCATTAATGATCATATACTGATGCTGTTGCACTGACAAGCTTTAGCTCTTGGCTTTAGCTAGCATTGATTGTCTGTTTCTCTATGTTATGTGTGTTATATGTTACTGATTTCTCTTGACAAGGCATTTCAGCTAAATGATATTTGACTCACAGAGAAATTATTATTTTTATTTTTTTTTGGCTTGCAGAGAAAATACTGGGCTGTCTGTTTAGTGCTATACAGGGCTACTTTGCTTCAGACATGTATCTGAAAACGTATGGATACATTTAATACTGAGAAACTTGTTTAATTTCAGGTTCAACCATTGTGAATTTTGCATACTATTACATTTCCAGAAAGCTGTGCTTTTTTGACCTGGTAGTTTTCAAGTTGTTTTTTGGAAAGATGCTTTAGCAGGATGAGTATAAACAGGAAAAGAGAAAGAAAAAGGAATTAAATCCAAGAGCTCACAGCTGCCACACAAGCCAGCAAGAACTCTAGCCTTGTTTATTTTTCACAAAAAGACATTTTTTATACATGGTCATAATATTTTTTTTCTTCCTTCCGTTTTTTTTTTTTTTTTTTTTTTAACTCAAAAACTTACATTTATAACTTTGAACTGTTTCTGTGTCCAGTTTAA
>JAILXH010220546.1:27048-38336 GCA_023558415.1 Piaractus mesopotamicus
TGCTCCAATTTTGGTTTTCATTTTATCGGGAACGCATCCGATTTGTGTTTGACATCAGTGACACCATGGCAACAAACGGTCAGTTGGAGTTCAGAAACGCCCACATGCTATGAGCGATCAGCGATTTGAGCAGCAAGAGGCAAAAAGTCGCTGCCGGTGTGAGCGCAGGGTGAACTTCGGGGGTGTGGCTGCAGATTTCTTGGAGAAAATGAAAGCAAGCCTCCTGAAAAGAATGAAAGCTGTAATAAAGATAAAGAATGGAAACACTAAAAACTGAAAAAAAACCCCAGAAGATATGATAGTTTGATTTGTCCACTAATCCATCATTAAAACAATAACATAATTACCAATTATGAGAGGTAAATTACAGCCCTCATATGAAACCGTATGTTTATTTTCATACTCAGTGGATTCTGATCTTAGTTAGTAAGGTAAGGGTCAACCACAGAATTGAATTTAACTACGAAAATCTCACAATAGCAACAAGATATTTGTCAGACGAGTATGAATTCCATTAAAACTCATTCTTAACTGCCAACAGAAGAAAGACATCTGTGTGCAAGGTCACTCCTGTCCTTCAGCCTTTGCCTCATCAAGCAAAAAGACTTTAATGAACACTCGACACTGCTGGATGAGAGCAGCTCTGGTAGGCCTTGGCCTCGCTAACAGAATGTAAGACCGACAAGAAAGAAGAGAGGGAAAAAAATGGAAATGTAGATATGCTGCGGATGCGGAAAACCGATTATGCCTCAAGGTGGGCGTGCGAGTGCGTGCGCGTGTGAGAGAGTGTGTTCGTTGGTGTGTGATCTATATTAGGAAGCGCGGGGGCTTGCGCCGGGGCTTTCCGAGTGTCAGTGATATGTGGATAATGACTAGAGCAGTGTGTGTCTCGGTGGCCGAGTAAAGTGCACGAGGGGAAAAGCCCGGGCCTTATCGCTGCACGCACAGATACGGATTTCCACGCTCCCCTGGCCTCAGCCAAAGAGTGTCCTGCTGCCTCAGGGCAGATACTGGCTATCTGTCCACTGCTGCGCCAATCCGACTTTTAGAGTGAGCGAAAAGCTCTAAAGCGCTTTGCTTGTCATCGCTGACTGAACACGCCTCATGGACTACTAGAACCTGTCAAGCATTCTGTTTGAGGAAGGTACTCATAAGATTCTGCTCATTGGAGTCTTATCAGTGTAAGCAATGGTAGATAACAGAGGGGAAAGCCTAAATTCTCAGAGACCTGTGTAAAAAATGAAAAATGTTTGTATGATACTAAAAGTGAGTATCATTTAGTTGTGTCATTTAAATATAATTTACAAACAAGGTTTAAAAGAGCTGTCTGGGCGTGGTCTTGATATTCTAATGAGCATGTGTGATTGACATCCCTCAGTCTAACACTCCAAGCCTGCTATGCCAATGAAGCAGAACTAAGCACCAGTGAAGTACAGAGAAATGAGAAAGGCGGGCTCTATAGGTAACGCTGCAGACCCCACTTTTACACCGTGACGTCTTAAAAAATGTAAGGTTCTTATTCACTTTACTGCTGGATATGCATCTAAGGAATGCTGGCTTGGCCAGTTGAATAAACAAACAAATGAATGAACGACTGAATGGACAGATGAATGAACAAACAAAGAAATGGACAAACAAACAAACAGACGGATGACAGGCACACACGTGAGCTAGATTGATAGTTCACTTGTGCTTGTGAGGTTAGCTTTTGCTTGGTTGTTAGTTTTCTCTCAGTAAGCTTTACCAACTTAAACACAGAAAGACTGTAGAGGAGCACTGAGTGCATTTACATGCACCCAATAATCTGATGATAATCGGATTTCTGCAGTTATCTGATTACTCAAATGGTCATGTAAACAGCACACTCCCGATTTCTTAGATCAGAGTAAGGTCTAGAAATCTGATTAAGAAATCCGATAAAGATGCTGGATTTTAGCTCAGTAATCAGATTTCTCAGCGCATGTGAACTCTTACTCTGATTTCTTTCGGATTTCTCAGTTTGTGCATGTGTGAAAACAGACCGCTGTACCGGAAATAAGCGAGCAGCGTTGCTGCGAGACACAGCAAAACACTTTTGGAGCGACGCTGAAACCAAATACATTCTTGATCAAGTTAAGAATTTAAATATTCTTCATCTTCTAGATGATGTATTTTCATATTTTGAGGTAAAGTGCCGCAATTAAAAAAAAAAAAAAAAAAAAGCTGCCGCATGAAGTTTGAGTTTTACATTACGTTTACGTCACGTCTTCTTGTGTGAGTTTATTGGCTGGTTGCAAAGCAGAAATCCGATTACTGCCTGACTCGCGTAGACCTGGAGTTTCCCATTATCTGATTACTGGTGCACATAAATGCGTTGATCGGATTACTCACAAAATCTGATTTTCTGCAGCTATCGTATTTTTAAGTGCATGTAAACGCACTCACTGTCTGGTTGGGTCAACCCACATCAGGCTTGTGATTGGTGAAGGTACTGCCTATGTAAGCGTTACTGAAGTTTAGGACTGCCCAGTTTACATCAAAAGAGGAGCATTTTGGTGAAATACACAAGCCAGACAGCAGGCATTGGAAAGCTCTTCACGGGACATACACCGTATGTGTATACAGTGTGGACACAAGAGCAAGACTGACCTCATTTAAAAGAAACATATACAGAGATACATTGGAGATATAGAGAGATGTTGAAAAGCCAGGCATACACTAGAGATAAAGCAAACATGTGGGCCATCTGGGGATCCTTGGGGACCAGCTTAAGAGCTACCTTTTTGACAGAAGATTGACTTATTTCCCCTCGCAAACCATACTCGCTATCAATCGAGCTGCCGCCATGGAAACTCGCTTCAGATTGTCAAACTTTGCAGGAAGGAGAAAATCCTGCTGAAACTGGCGTAGCATACGGCCAGCTTAACTCTAAACTATGATTAGCCCCATGGCAACAGTTTTATGTTTTAAACAAAATTCACTGATGAGGAAAAGGCCAACATGGGCTTGTTTGCCATATGCTTTATAATAAACTACACATTAATGTCTCTGCAAGGAGGTAAGTGTAAAACGAGAGGCAAATGGTAAACAAGCACTACAACCCACCATGAGCACATTAGCAGTTAAAACATAAACACTCAACGTCCACTTAATTATACACCCGTACCACTCACCTACTCCTACCACTACACTCACTGGCCACTTTGAGGTCTACCTACTTTACTAAGTATCTTTATATGACTATATAGGTTTACAGTTACAGACTGTAGCCTTTTTGCTGTTATGTATAAAAAGAAATACACTGCTTTTAGTCCAGGACTTCACTCACTATAACAAACACCTTCCTTCTACTTCCACTCACTGTTCAGTTTATTAGAAACACCAAATTGTGCTCCCTGTCACTGGTCATTTTATTAAAACCACCAACACTGTACATCCACTCACTGGCCACTTTATTAGAAACACCTACCTTGTACTTCTACTCAGTGGCCACTTTATTAGAAACATCAACCTTGGACTTCTACTCAGTGGCAACTTTATTAGAAACACCAACTTTGTGCTTCCTCTACTGGTCACTTTATTAGAAACACCAGCCTTGGACATCCACTCACTGGCCACTTTATTAGAAATACCATCTTTGGCCTTTGACTAACTGGCCACTTTATTAGAAACACCAGCATAGTACTTCCCTTCACTGAACGCTTTTTTAGAAACACCAACTTTATGCTTTCACTCATTGCCCACCTACCTTATAAGCCTGCTATAGTCATTCAATAACAGATTGTAGCCCATATGTCCCTCTATCCAGCTTCTGACCACATGAAAACTGTTGTCCAGCTATCATTCTCAGCACAGTGACACTGACATGGCAGTAAGTGGTCCACCACCCACTCTGACTGAAAATGACCACTGATCAATTGGCAAGAGGATATTTAACAAAATCTATGCTTCAACAGCCTGTCTCTAACCGTACAGTTAGGCAGGGTTTCCTAGTAAAGTGGCCAGTGACTGTATTGTTGTGTTTAGTAGCTGCTATGTCATTTGTTACTGAATACATTAGTTCTATACAGTTAGAAACATGCTGGTAGGCTTTTTCCCTTTTCCCCAAATGGGCCCAGAGGCAATTCGACCCTAATATACATGTGTATGGAAATCATCATCATAACAATAAGACAACACATTCTGTGCAAAAACAAGAGAAAAGCCATCTAAACTGTGACAATAGTGAAGCTGGACTCCTGGGAGACGTTGCCTACATACAGTAATTGCTTTTTGACAGTCGCAATGGGTTGAGCGCGCTCACCCATCATGCATTATCCCCGGGTGTCCAAACATCATTTCACATGCTAACCATGCCCCTTTGCCACTTGCCTTTTTTTGGCATCCCATTACTTCCTGCCACTTTCAGTAGTGATGGTGAAAACAATGGTGCGGGCTGGAAGGGCAAAACTAATCCTGCGCTGGACTCATTCACACGTGCCCCAGCATCCCTGCTTATCTCGTTTTAGCATTCACAGCCCTTCATCTCGCTTTCATTAGGCACCAGCTGAAAAAAAAACAACAACTGTGAACGGGATGAGCACCTATTCACCAATACCCATCCATCCCTCTCCATACAACACTTACAAATTGTCTACCCAAGACCGTGTGTAAATGTTTCAGAACGTGTGTCACAAAATGTGTCAATAGCTAAATAATACAGCTAAGGTTGTAGCTAATTATGCATTCTGTGCATAGGACCACCGACTAACCTTGCTATGCTTGTGAGTTTTTTTAATAAGAAGAAAGCTGCAGTTGTCCACCTTATCACTTTATGGAGATGAGCGAATTGTTTTCACAGAAAGGGCTTCTCACTCCTCCCCTTTCGACCTCTCATTGCTCACTAGCAGCTCAACACAGAGTCACAACATTTCACACACAGAGAGACAACAGCGTCCCACTTCACCTCTTAAATGGCCAAGGCCCACCAGTGGGCCCAACGTTTTATTATACCCTACTATAACTAAAGAATAGCTCAGCCAGTTTGCACTGAAGTCCCAGTAGTTGCTCAATAATAAGCCTTAGTATGTAATAAGCCTGGGATTTTAAGGGGTTAATCTGATAACGGAGTTACAAGGAAATATATTTTATTTGTTTAAATTAATTTAAAAGATTCAAGTTGATGGTGAAATGATGAAAACAATTGCGCTGGCTAGAAGGGCAAAATGGACAGAATGGCCACTATGAGGCCTGCAAAAGAGGTTAAAAGGCACAGCAAAATAGTGGACGGTCCAAAAAAATAATTTAAAACAAACACATAGTTTGCAGTTGATTCTCAAAACAGTGCTAAAACATGTACGTTTATATGTAAGGATTAAAAATAAGGATTTAGATTTACCATTGATTCTATTAATTATATAATAGTCTATGCTTAAAGACATGGCAACTGTCTGATTCACATTTAGCAGCCACAGCCAAGTTGTTTTTCCTGATTTGTTATGGACAAATAACAAAATCAGTAATTCATACTAAATTTTACTTAGGTGGGGTGACATAAATAGTATTCGTTCACAAAATTGCACTGAGAGAAGTTGAACATGTCTCTTTATGCCTTATGTTTTGCACGTGTGTTTGTGAAAAAAGATCTGAGGAGGCAGTAGCACAACCCCACTTTTGGATCGAAATGGGTTGCTAAATGCCCCTGCGCTAGGGAATTTGGAATCTCAGAACCCTTGTTGCACCACTCCTCCCACGTCGTCATAGTTGCTTCCATTTCAGACCAACACAACCAAGCATGAATCGGCTTGCGTCCAACCAAATTAGAAATATAACAGCATTACTCTATTGGCTATTGTTGAAGGAAGTCTCCCTTGAAACATTTTTGTTAATTTAAGGCTAGGTGAAGAAAAATGTGAAGAAAATTCACAAAGAGCTGCCCAAAGAGACTCTATGATATTAAACAGAATATGTGATCAGCTATTCTTCCAAACCCGGCCTGCACGCAGGCCTTTACGGGCAGAATATGTGCTATTTGCACTTGAAACCTGCCAAGAAAGCACATCAGACCTCAGTATGATAGCCACGAGTATATACTGTATTAGCCCACTGCAACCACAACTCCTGAAGCAAAGAAACAATAAAATGGCTGAGCAATACTTGGTTGCATGAGTCAAAAGTGCTGACGTCTACAAACTCGGGAAAGTCTGAGGGAAGCAAGCAACCGGAAGGTCTTTCATAAGGTCCAGGGGAGTGGTGATTAATATGATTTATTCATGCGCTACCTCACTATACAAAGACGTGCCGTGCCTAATGCTGAAAATTTCCTTTCATCGACCTTTCATTTTTCCCTGCAGGCCTTGTTTTTTTTCCTCAGAGCAGGGGTTAAGGCTTATAAGTCGCAGCTATCGCCAGCAATAACAAAAAGCATGGCGTCATCTGATATGGATTATCTGTCACTCATAGTTCACTGAAACAAGTGGACAAATTGTATGGAAAGTGCAGATTCTAAACTTTCAATCAATATCACATTTGTATTTGTACGAGTTGTGTTATTGTCATTTTTTATTTGAGCTAAATGAAAAGAACCATACTTTATATTTTTGCCATGCTATTGTCATTACTGGACCCTGAAATGAACAGGTAATAGTCATAAGAGCCGATATGCTATCGGTACGGAAAGTAAATTCAATGTAAATGTTACTCTTTACGCAAGTCACTATGTAATTTAATATGTAATTTCACAGAACCATCAACGACTAAATATAATGTCAAATTTTTCAATGTGCACTCTTTGCCTTCATCACAGCTTCAATTCTTTCCAGGTGACTCACTTTCAGTTTTTCAAAGAAATCTGCAGGGATATTTTTCCACACTTCCAAAGTTCAGTCTTAGAAATTAGTTGTATTTTCTGCTTCTCACAATCCAAGTAATTCCACGTTCAATGATGCTGAAGAATGTGGATTTCTTCAGATCTGAAGCAGGAGTGGAGCTTGATTTTTCTCCTTTCTCTCAAAGATAAAAGCTTTAAGTGCTGTTTATATGATGGGGAGTTTTGGTGGTCTACCTTGCAGGTGGTTGTTAGGAGTCTCATTTTCTCTGTCTCGGAAATAGGACATTGCTTCTTTAAAGTCGGCTTTTGCTAAATACTTTAAGATCCACGAGATTCCCGCAATATGGACAATGGAACGCACATCCTTGAGATGCCATTCGACCCCGAGCCACTCGCCACCAATTTGCACAGGGATTTACTTTTGCATTCATTTGAATATATGCATGAAAGATCCTGAAAGCATTTTTCAAACGCCTTCTGCTTTTCACCTCTTCATCACGCCTCCCGATGTCCTTGCCACAATCGCTCTCGCTGATGGGAAATACTGTCTCGGAGACACTTCTCTCAATTCCACCCCCCCGCCCAACTCCTCCTTTATGACGCCTATCTGGGCCGAGGAGCAATTAATGTCACCTGAAAGCAATCCTCCGGTGCGGGCGGGGAAAGCCGGGGAAAAACTCATTTCGGCGCCGGGACCCTGAAAAGCTCATCAGGATCAGACGGCCCTCCTTTATGTCCTGCCTGGCTGCCCGAGGGCTCCAGCAGCAAAAGCTTCTCCCAATCTCATCTCATCTCAGGGTTCATTATGGGCCGTGTGCCTCTCTGAGGCAACGCTAAAATAGGCCCGATCGTCGCCCTGGACCCATCAATCCATATACATACTCACCACTCAGCGTGCCGGAACAGGCCACTGCCAGACACATTATCCAAAGGTATACGGCAGTCCACTGACCCGGAAGCTGAAGGAAAAGATTTAAGGGCCAGAAATGGTCCACGGTCTAATGTGTCAGATGATTTGAAAAACAGTTAGCATGAACTAAAGGTATCAATGACAGTTTCCACAGTTATTTACATCATAATACACTGTATGACTTTACTCACCATCTACTTCATTAGAAACCTTTACCCTGTGGTTCCACTGACTGGCAAAGTCTGAGAGCACCCTTCATTTATTTAATTACCAGCGAAAACCTCCAATAAATGCAAGTTATTCATTTTTCAACATGATGAAAAAAGCAGAAAACATATATTTAACAGAATATCTAATTTTGCAGTATTTAATGTGTCCACTCTTTACCTTTATTACGGCTTCCATTCTGATCAGGAAACTTGCATGTTTTTCAAAGAAATCGGCAGGGATATTTTGCCACACCTTCTAAGTTCGGTCTTAGAAGTTGTTTGCACTTTCTGCTTCTTATGATCCAAGTAATTCCATTAAGCACATTCAATGATGTTGAGTTCTGGACTGTGGGGTAGCCAGTTCATTGTTCTGAGGGACCTTTTTCACTGATACACGCATTTCCTATAAACAACAGTGCTCCAGGTTTGACTGCCTCTGGTATGGATGGGTTGGCTCATGGAAACTATTTCTCTCGCAAGGAACTGTTTCTCACTTGTTTCGGTTCTTTTCCTGCCTTGCTGGCATTTTGCATCACACCTCGAATACAAACAATGTGATAACAAATAACATGAGATTTAACACAATGAAATTAGACCCTTTTTCCCCACAGCAAGTGGTTGTCTGGATGTAAAGTTGCCAGACTAGGCAAGTCATTTTCAATGCAGACATCCTGAATTACCATTTTACTTGTTAATGTTGAACCTTGCACTGTTCACCCATCCCCTCCTCAACTTATATAATATATATATATGTAACTGTGAGAGACAAAGAGAGGGACAGAGAAAGAGAGAGAGCATGAGAGTGTGCAAATGTATGTAGGCAAGCTGGTCCCGAGGCCGATGTTGTACATGAAAAAATGGCCCAAACCAGGCCTGAAACCCAATATTCTGTCAGGTCCCTTTGAGCTTATGTCAGGCAGCAGACCTCTACTGTGGACATGTCCTTCTCAGTGCAAACACAACTTCTGTTTATAGCTTTGCAAATGTAAATTTCAACCAGAAGGCTGCGGGTTCAAATCCCACAACCGACTAGGTATACCTGCTTGTGCCCTTGGGCAAGGCACTAAAACCCCCACTGCCCTAGGTGGCGCTGCTCTGTTGGTGACACTGTGCTGCTCCCAGATTGAGCATAGTTAGGCAGCAAAATGACAAATTTCCCTTGTACCAATGAAGTACATAACATAGGCCAACATACACCCTATGTAAAAGGAACGTAATTTACTGGTTTTGTTCAAACTGATTAAGGAACACTGGCTCTTATTCATCAAAGTTGCATACAGCACACACAAATTTCACCAACAGTTTTGTTATTCATCAATTTCAATCTTTGGTGTATCTGTACAATCAAACTCCCATCAGGTTGGAGTGCATACATTTGGATGGAATAGGTTAACATGCAAAAAAATGCCTGACTTGCAGTTGACAAACTGCAACGAATATCAATATCATCTATAATACCAATAATAAGAATACAAATAGAAGTTTTTATGCACATGGCAATTCCGTACACAAGTGGACGTGCTTGTTTTACATGCATGTTGCTATAAACTAATGCTGCAGTTATTCCAAGTTCAATATTAGACTGTGCTTTTGTTTTATTCTACTGACTTCACTCAAAAAAATAGAAAACAAATACACAGCACAATCACAACATTCTACCATCTTAAAAAGCGAGCCACTGAATGCGGTTGTTTCACTGGCTCCTTACCAAAAAATCTGCATGAATTAGGGCCTGCTTCATGTAAATTATATGTAAATGAGATGCTGGCACACTGGCACTTTATTTCGCACACTGAAGGTGATTCATCAAATCTCCTCTTTTTTCCAAGTCATACAAGTTTCACAAACTTTGGTGAATAAGGGCCAAAGTGCTGGGGTTGCAACACAAAAACGGAAACATGGCTCAACTGATTCCTTACTCTGAGCTCTGGCTGCTATTGACCAGATAATATTTGCATGGTGGACCATTCAGGTCATTTAACGGTCAAAACAATCCAGCCAAGAGCTGCTCTGTAGTCAGAAACTGACCACTGATGAAGGGCTAGAGGATGGATGGCTAACACAAACTGTGCGTCTAGAGTTGGACAAAGCTATAAGGTAGGGGTACACATGTAAACCAATAAGAGGAACTAATTAGCGTTGTTCAGTGCTTGAAGGCGCTCCTCATGCAAATACTGATTGATCTTCTCACTCATTACTTTCCTAAATTGGATTTGGGCTGCAGAGTGGTCATAAATATGTTTACTCACTGATCCAGAACAGATGGAGTTTAAATCGTTTTTGTGATTCTGCTAGACCGATTTGTGACCGCCTGCAAGTTGAGGTGAAATGGGTCTTTACTTCTGTCTCTTCTGCTGACTAATTCAAATGTTAATTATTTTAAATAGCTTGAAAGATCATATATCGCTGAAGGCCTCCTGGAAAACCTCTCGTATGTTGCCAAGGACTGCAATCAATGCCAAGCGGATTTGGTTTCTTTTGTCAGAAAAAGCAGATTTAGAATGAAAGCACTCCAATCGATAGAGCAATTCTTTCTGCATGTGAAAGAGTCAGCATGACAGCTACAGGCAGCGCTGATTAACATGGCCATTGATTAGCAAGACAGGGGCATCGTGACTTTAGACAGCCGATGAAACAGCAAAAGTCAACAGGAAAGTCAAGGGTGAGCTTTAAATAGCTGTAAATGTTCTCAGTGCCCTATCTGTCACATAGAGTTTCATCCAGCTCAAACCAATAATCAATCTGGTCATCGTTTATATTAAACTTGTGCCTTTATTTAAACAGCGCCTTAACGTAATCCCATCTTACCATCCTCAAAGGCCTTTAAGCACCAAGCGTGACATATATGAACACGTGGACAACTGAAATCTTGCCCACCAAACATGATTTCGGGGGATGGCAAAAAGCCAACACTATTTTATTCGTCCTTTGTTTTTGCAAATTTAAAGTTCTGCAAAAAAGAAGAACTCACCCCACCAATCACTGCTGTCTCTGGGGTTGATAGATCAGCTGTGTCCCACTGACTAAGGCCCCGGGGCTAGAGTCACAAAAGCTTTCTTAACAAAAAACTTGTGCAGGTTCTTAAGACAAACACTAAGAAGTTCATAAGAATGTTCTTAAATGCCATTCTTAATTGTTTTCTTGAGATCTTTTTTGATTGTTTTATTATGTAGGCTACGTTGCATTTTAAGACAAGTGTGAAATCGTCAGGTTGAGAAAACATTTAAAAACATAATATTTTGAAGAATACCACTTGTTCTCAGAATTATTCTTAAGAAAATAGTTAAGAAAAGACAAGATGATTCTTACAAGGTTTTATATATATATATATATATATATACATATATATACACATATATATATATATATATATATATATATA
>JAILXH010220574.1:1283-16733 GCA_023558415.1 Piaractus mesopotamicus
GAGAAAGAAAAATAAAAAGGGAGAAAAAGAAAGAATGGAAAGACAAAAAGAGGAACAGAGTGAGAGAACGAGAGACAGAGAAAGAGAGAGAAAAAGGAAAACGAAAGAAAAAAGAAAGTAAGTAAGTGAGTAAGTAAGTTGTTTTATACGATGCGGCTTAGTTGGAGTGACAATTTTGTGCACATGACGGGAGCATTTTGTTCACACTTTTAGTGACAAGTAGCCTTTTGAGTAAGACCCTTCCATCATCATTCACACAAAGTGGGAAGCATAAACCAGGCACTAAACTGTGTGTGGATGGTATGAACAGCCACACTGATAATACAGGAGTAATCTGTCAGCGGTAGTGGCACAGTGCAGTGACGATACCATACCAAAACATGCTCCTTTCTGGAGGAAAAGAACAAAAGTACCAAAAGTTAGAACCTTGACTGAGAACTCCTTTTCTTTGTGCTGAAGACATGCTAGGTAGGTCACTTAATCTTCACAATTCACACAAATAAATCCCTGTGCCTAGTCCAATTAGCATGCGCAATTTGATTTTACAACTTCAATGCTGTTGGGAGGCGTTCGGCCGATGCCTTTTTTAATGAGAAGTGGGCTGTTTTGCACTTTAAAAGAAGAAGAATGCACTTAATAGAGGGTGGGTTAACACGTGAGATTGATTTGTAGGTAAAAAATGAAAGAGACTTGAGAGAGCATGAAAGACTGACAAATATAACAAATAGAAAACATTTTTTTTTCATGTTGAGATTGTGAAAGCTTGTGAAAGTCAACAGCCATGTTCAATAAGTGACTAGAGAGAAGGCATCCTTGATATTAACTGGTCAGCTGTGGATGATGTATGGTGCTCTCTGTGGGCACTCGGCACAAAAGCTGATGATTTATAAACCCGAAGCCTGTTGCGTAGTCATCCAAACGTTCCCTTAACCTACATAAATAAAGAATTATCAGTACTGAAAATGTTGAATTGTTTACTACAATGTAGTATTGAAAAGGCACTGAACGTTCAACACTTTGAGCAGTGAGCCAGTTTGTTCACTGCTGTGATCTTTTGCTCAAAACAGAACTTGAAATAAAGGTTTCTATATATGAATAGAAAATCACATTATTTTAATCCCAATCACATTAGTAATTACTACGACGGTGTTTTACGGCCACTGTTAAAAATAATAAAAATAATATACATTGAGAATAAAATTGTAATATTCCAAGAATAAAGTCATAATATGTCGAGAATAAAGTTGTAATATTTTGATAATAAAATCATAAAGTTAGAAGAATAAATTTGCGATATTTCAAGGATAAAGCGGGGGGGCTGCCATAACACGTTGGGGCCTCGGTTGCTGTACTGGCGACGACAGAGAGCGCTGGAGTTCCACTCCTTCAGGATCGATCATTTTGATTATAGTTTTCGTTGTCTCCTGTGAAACTACATGCCCTCTCTGAATGGCACGGAGGTGTTACCACCAATAGCCTTGTAGACAACCACTGCCTGCGAGTTCTCCTTTCAATAAAACAGACAATTTCCATCTGGTTCTTTTTTCTAAATAAACACAGTTTCTGACACAGCCGTTTCAGTGTTCTTATACTATAACAATCTGGTGCTGATGTGCCAGGAGACTGGGAGACTGAAAATTTCTTTATTGGTGAAATCGATACGAATGTACAGCTCTACCAACTCCTCAACGCCCCTCATTTTAACATGAGGAGGTTGCTACCTTTCTTTCGCGAACCCTTTGGCCATAATATTGCGGCTATTCCTGGTATTAATGCCACTTTAATGTCATAATTCTATGACTTTTTTCTTGAAATATTACGACTTTATTTTCAAAATATTACAACTTCATTCTCAAAATATTTTGAGTTTATTCTCAAAATCTCATACTCTATGACTTTTTATCTCTGAATATTATGACTTTACCTTCAAAGTCTACTATTTTTTATTTTTTTTTAACAGTGGCCCTAAAACACCATCGTAAAATACAGCTGAACAATTTTTTGGACCAATATTTCAAGAGTAATTTAAATGCAATTTTTTCTACACATTAATTTCCAAGCTTTTATTTTTTTGGCCAAGAAGACCAGAATATCCACTTTTTCTGGCTTGAGTCTTGAACGCTGAGTGTGCCAGACGACCAATTCGTTGTGGTTGTGATATCACATATACAGGTTCTGACTGGACAAACTAATCTTCAGGCAGTTCACAAGCTCTGTGTTATTACCTTCAATTTCCACATTTAAAACTCATTAAGAGAACATTGTTGATAATGTATTCCATAATAAAAACGGAGCTTATGCAACTTGAAAACTGCACTTTCAAATTGTGATTTTGATATAAAAACGATAAATACTCCAGCCCTAGTTGTAATGCTTCCGAGTTTTTCTTTACATTAAATTTCATGCTGTAGTCATTTTCCAGGGTCAAGGCCAAGGCTGATTGAGACATTGTGTTTGTATCACCATAGCTAACTTGATACAGAGCTCATTTTTGCCTTACATGAAAGATAATGAAGTGCAAGACAAATGACAGTCTGTGTCTGCACTCCTCTATTCAGCCTCTTTAAAAACCAAAAAGGAACTAATTTCCCTTTTTCATACTGTGCCAACACCTTGCACGCATAAATCACAGATTGCCCGTATTTTAAGTGTTCAGTGATGTATGGCTGAAGCAATTTTCTGGCACATGTATGTGAATATCCACAGGCATAATGCTTGTGAAAACAGAGAAAATTGAAGGATGCGGAAAAAAGCCCTTCAAATACGCAACACTGCCACCGAAAGCGCGTGATGTGAATAAGTGATGAGCAAGCGCTAATTGATTAATATGGCCGACGATAAGCGGCAGTTAAAGGCACTGCTGACGTGCTGTGTTTTCAACAAGACAGAAAAGCAAGCAGGGCCTTGGTAAAGTCCATCCAGGTCCACACAGTGCGCTCTTTCACCTTTTTAGTCAAGGGTGGATGCACGGTTCATTCTGGGTGAGGGGTTTTCAGTATTGTTAAGTCGTTTCTGCCACATCACAGCCTGGAAGGCTCATTATCTGTTGTTTAAAATTCTTGGCATTAGTGCGATTCAAAGCACGGCTCAAAACAGCAAAGTGCAGATCCTGATGCAGCAAGGTGAGAGAGATTAGTGTGTTTGCACAGTTCAAGCTAGAGAGCTATTCAGCAGGGAAAGCTCTGCCCAGTCAACCCACTATCAGCATAAAGGACAATGAGATGCGTGTCAAGCCACACACACATAAACATATATACATATAGATTATCATAAGCTTGCATATGTACACTTCAATTCACACATAAACACATTAACAAACAGCCACACACACACACATACAGTACTGCACTAAAATCAGAGACTATCTTTTATTTTTTTAATTTCCAGTCAAAACAGCAATTTAGTACAAGTTCTTCATTTTTGTGGAGATATGTCTGTGGAGACATATCTGTATAAAGAAGTGGAAAGTCCAAAACTGGAGTTCAAAAATAGATCAAGAAGCAAGGCCTGATAGACCACCAAAACTGTCACCATTAGATAAACAGTACTTAAAGCTTTCATCTTTGTGAGAGAGGAGAACATCAAGCTGCACTCTCGCTTCAGATCTGAAAAAATCCACAGGTGTTTCTGTCCATCTTTCCTCTATAAGAAGACAAGTCAACACTACTGATCTGAAAGGATGTGTAGCTGTCAGGAGGCTTATGCTGGTCTTCCCAAACAATGGACTGACCATCCTAGAGTCCAAACCACAACATAACTGAATGTGTTTGGGATTAGTTGGATTGTGAGAAGTTGAAAATGCGACCAACTTCTAAGAGTGAACTTTGGACATGTGGAAAAATATCCCTGCAGATTTCTTTGAAAAACTGAGAGCAAGTCAGCTGGAAAGAATGGAAGCTGTGTTTTGTGGACACACTAAATACTGCTTACATTTCCTGTTAAATGTATGTTTTCTGTTTTTTTTTTTTTTGGACACAGAAAAACAAATAACTTACTTAATGACCGTCTTGACAGGAAAAATTAAATAAATAAAGGGTGGTCTCTGATTTTTGTGCTGTACACACAAACACCATGCATTCATATGCATAAGCATACTTAAGAACACAGACATACATACAAAACAACACATATGTACATAAACACACAAACACACATACAGGAACACGCACACATAAATATGCAAACATACATATGTACATATACATAGCATACTCAAGTACCCACATACACACACATACATACTGTAGCAACTCTGGCCACTAGATGCTTGTGAGTCACGGCCATGCTGACAGCTATGCCAGAAGGATCATCGGAGGCGTGAGCTCTCCAGAAAAGAGACTTAAATGTTGTTTTTGTTGTTGTTTGTCAGTTAAAGGTATGTGGCATGTGTTTATTGTGTCATTTTGTGTCAGGGGATGTGGGTTGTTAGCTTGTTTTGTGTTGGGTGTCAGTCTGCAATCAGGGTAAAGTGCATGGCTAGTGGTGACCTTCCCCGCGAGGTCAGTGCTTTGTATGTCCCTGTTTGGCCCTGGTGTTTCATAAAGAGCACTTCTTGTAGTGGAAATCATGGCCTCCCCATGTCTTACTCTGAACTAGAAGAGTTCTCCTACCATAAAACAGGCTGAGCAGCCCATCTGGCCAAACTAGATGTCTTCTGGGGGTTGTTTTCTAACAAGTGATAATGTATTTGAAAGATTATGCCAACATAATTTTTGCACACTCTCATGTAATAACCCCCGAATAACGTTAGTCTCAGGAAAAGCTCCAGAGGTTAAGGAGTGGGTGATTGCGCCCCTGAATGGAACTGAGGGTGAAGTTCAACAGTGCATCAGTCGCAGTCACACTATAGATGATGATGAGCGTTTGTGCAAGTTACAGCACTAGACAGAGGAACTGTAGCATGGGCGGTTAACAGTCGATCAGAGGAGGATGGATGCTGTTCTCTGCCAGGTACAATCAGCAATTCCACAAATATATACTGATAATAAATACTGTTAATGTAATACAGATGTGTAAAATATCAGTTTATCCCATCATGACATTTTCTGTCACTCAAGCACATAGTAACAAAGCAATGCACTGTAAAACTGTGTCTGTGATAATCCATCTCTTTGTGAGCAGGTTTGGGTCAGGCTCAGGCTTCAAATTTTGCAGTACCAGTCAGGCCTGGTCAGGGTGGTTCTCAAAGTCACAGGCAGGGGTCAGGTTCACACTAGTGCAGACCTCAAAGCTCTAAGGAAACATTGTACATACATGCTAAAGATGGCTCTGATCTGATTGCATCGCACTGACGTTAGCAGTAACTGCTAGAGCGAATCTGATCCAATCTTTTAACAAATCTAGGCAAACTCACTTTGCTGATGTGCTGTTAGTTGTACATTTCTTCCCGTGGGGTAGTAGAGTGTCTGAGTGGTTTGAGCATGATGGCCTACTTTTAGATCCACATCTTAAGTGAAGTGTTTCAATTAAAAATAGCTCATTTTAAAGCACAGTAGTGTTTAAAGAAGAAATACCAGTTTGGTATCAGCCAATCCACAAAGTTTCAAAATCAGTATCAGAAAAGAAAATATAGTAAGTATTGTAGCAGTAGACCGGTCCCTTCACACTAAGTACACCTACTTTGTATCCACTCGTTGTCCATCAGCTCCACTTACCATATAGGAGCACTTTGTAGTTCTACAACTACAAACTGTAGCCCATCTGTTTCTCTGCATACTTTGTTAGCGCCCTTTTCATCTCATTCTCAGCATTGCAGTGACACTGAAGTGGCCTTGGCATGTTAGTGTGTTGCTGTGGTCTGAGTGGATCAGTTTGAGTGCTTTTTAAACACTGTGTCTACTCGCTGTTTGTCCACCTTGTAGTTGCAAAGTCAGAGACAATAGCTCTGTTGCTGCACAGTTTGTGTTAGTCATTCTCTAGTCCTCCATTAGTGGCACAGAATGCTGTCCACAGGCTGCTGCTGGCTGGATATTTTTGGTTGGTGGACTATTCTCACTCCATTCCAACTCTAGCAGCACTGCTGTGTCTGATCCACTTGTACCAGCGCAACACACACTAACACACCACCACCATGACAGTGTCACTGCAGCGTTGTGAATTGTCCACCACCCAAATAATATCTGCTCTGTGGTGGTCCTGTGGGCGTCCAGACCACTGAACAACAGGGTGCAAGGGGGATAACAAAAGTATACAGAGAAACAGATGGACTACAGTCTGTAATTGTAGAACTACAAAGTGCACTTACATAGTAAGTGGAGCTGACGAAATGGACAATGAGTGTATAAACAAAGAGGTGTACTCAATGAAGTGGCCAGTTGGTGTATAGACATACAGAAGGCAGAAGTCAGAAAACAGACACCGGTCAATGCGCTGTCCTGACCTTTCGCTCCTCTTCAGAGCATCAGGGTTGAGTAGACAGCTCCGCTCTGCGTAACGAGGAGGAGCACCTTAATCTCTCACTAACACCCTATTCCCCCTGAGCAGCAACACAGACCAGGACACACCTCTTCTCTCTCTCTTTCTCCCTTGCTTTCTTTCTCTATCTCTGTCTACAGATAAAAAAGCCATTCACAAAGGCCACAGAGCAAAAGGGCAGAAAATGGCTATTGATTCCTGATGAACAGGTTTTCACAAAGCAGCGTCAGTCTGGAGCCTCTCACCTCAACCAAGGACAACAGGGGAACGCACAAGATCTCTAAATGAGCCCTCTTCTTCTCCTCCCTCACTCCAGAAGAACAGAGTGACGTCGAGAGCGTAGTATGTCTCCAAGCAAGCAGGTAAAGAAGAGAGGAAGCAGATGTTTTCAAGCAAGCAGGAAAAGAAGAGAGGAATGCCTGAGAACCTTTAGAGCCACGCCAGAGAATGCAACCATCTATAAAGAATACTGAAGCACTTACAGTGGCTGATGTGTGTGCTTTTTTGCAGGTGCATGCATACATATGTGAATGCCTATGTGTTTAAAAAAAGAGCCTGTGAAGCAGCTGCCTTTTGATATTTAAGCCTTGTTCTTTGAGGTTTCAAAACTGAACTCTCACCTTAAAAGTCAAACATGGAATAAAACAGCTCAGTAATGCCTGTGCAGAAACAGATGATTTTTCAGCCCATTCTCGCCCACTATGATTTGCAGAAGCAAAACAGTTTAACATCTAATACGCACACCATGATATGGTTATTATAGTTCATGCTCTCATGCTCTAAAGTTAGCCCTGAATTACAAACCTGCTCACTGATAATCACTATGTTATGTCTCTGTAAAAAGATACTAAATGTTTTGTCTCTATGGCCTGTATAAAAGAAAAAAGAAACCCTACTGAAATTCTGAAACTGATATCACGTTAGAAGTTGAATTATAAGGTGAAGACATTAAACCCTGGACTTGTTATTCAGTAACTACTATGAATTATTTGGTAACTGCTGCAGATCAAACCTCAAGCATTGATTCAAAACTCACTTATAAACGCAAACATCCAGAAGCTTTTGGGCAGTTGCTAAATTCTGTGAATAAGTCTGTGAATAAAGGTTTATTCATAAAATAAATGTAAATCTGAAACTACAATCATTAAGCTCTAACAATATAGTTTTCAGATCTTCAAACATTGGAGCAATACAGTGAGAAAGTAGTTCCATTTACTTTCGTTTTTTTAAGAACCCAGGCACACTAAGCCGTCAGGGTGTTGGTGACCGTTTGTCTATGCGGTGAGTCCCACACCATTAATTCTAGTCGGCTCATGTCAGTGCTGTTTTGGCCAGTTGAGCATGTAGAATTTTTGTCAGCAGTCAGCCGTGAGGACTGAAAGAAAGCAAAGCAACAAATAACCCTCATGGGAGGGCATACGCAGAGGTGCCTAATTTTTCAACACTAGTGCAAGCAGCAAAGTTCATCACTAGGGATGACAATTTTAAATGTTTTTGCTATTCAAATGTCTGAATTTGAATATCGTATTCCCAATGAGAGTTAAAACTGTCATGAAAAATCAAGGATACTCAGATACTCATAAGATACTCCTGGATATTTTAAGGTTTTGTTATATAATTATGAACTTAGACCAATGTACTGTGACATTGGAGAGGGGCTGACCCACATTGATCCACACTGACCAGCTAAGGAAAATCTAAGGAAAACACACATAGACACCAAACGCATGTACAAAGCGGAGCATTTATTTACACCTAACTCAACACAAAAGATCAAATATCACCTACTCTGGCTCACTCACAAACATTGCCTATATCTCTGGCTCTCCAACCCTGCTTCTCTCTCCAGTCAAGCCCTTATCCGTTGAGCTTGGAAAGCCTCAGTTTTAAATTGTCCTGGCTCCTGCCCTGATTCAGTGCAGCTGTCCCTTGTTAGGGGAAAAGTCCTACTCGCGTGTCCTGGGGCTTGGACAGAAGTGCCGCCACGTCACCGTCACAGTACAGGCATTCACTTTTAAGTAACCTTTTTCAACCCACCCAGTAAAGCTAACAGTGGTGTCCTTTACCTTTCACACTCTGGGTTTAGCTTCAACATGGACATTTGAAGCTTGATAGACGTTCAAACAGTAATTGTCATTACATTGAATGTTTTAGTAATTTACAGTTTTACTGACTACTGCCAGACTACAGCCTGACTAATAAATGTACACCTTTACAGACAACTATGCTATGGAGTGTTGTATCCCTTCACACAGGCACATTAAGTACATGTCGACTATCGGCTGTAGTCTTTGAAGCGTGTTCGAGAGCGAATTTTAACAGTAGACATGAGGGGACGGTGAACTGCTGGGAAGCGATCATCAGTTTGCCTTAGTCGGTGCAAGTTCTTGTTCTTCGGGTTGATGTGTCTCGGCCCTAAGGTTTTCTGGTATCCATGCCCGATCAGGCAAGACCTGTGAAAACTCCACTACACTGCCAACAAATGACGAAAAAAGACTTTCGTCTGGAATATTAGCCCCATCTCCGAAAGAATGAATGACACAAATTTACAGCTTAATTTCAACCCCGTCTGACTAACCAATTCTGGGGGTGGGCAATATGACAAAAATATTATATCATGATACTTCAAGACATTTTCACACTACACAACATGCATCACAATATTTCGTTTATCTAAGATTTGATAACAAGACAGAATAGAACCTGTAGTCCCACATATAAAAAAATCTACAATTGTTTTTCATTCAATGTTTTACTAACAGCACTGCACTAAATCCAGTTAGATATCCACGATATGCTGAGAAAAGGATGTTGTGACTTAATTAAATTTATCCATGATTAAATATCGTCATACCTAACTAATTCATGAAAATTCTTTGCAGAAATATATGTTCTCAACAAACGTTTATTGACAGAAGTGTGTTTCCATTAAGCATGTGCTAAAGATGTAGAAGGTGTGATCAGGTTGAAAAATGATAGAGTATTTCATTAACGGGTTAAAAAAGCTACTACAACATTGCAGTGTGACTGCGTCTGAGCCAGTTTCCAGTTTAGCAGGCTAGGCCTGTTTTAGCGAAATGAACGTGATGGAGTAGTGTTGTTGGTCAGGCAGCAGTGGCCTTGCCCTGTGTGTGCCCCTCTTTAAGGGGTCAGAGCCTCCTGTGCTGACCTTCCCTGCCACTGCCAGTCCCTCACCCTGATCACCGTAACCGTGCCAACAGCATGCAGCTATGAGTAATGGTGCCATCACAACCATGGAAACAGCAGGGCACGGGAGCACACACTGCTTTGGACGCAGGGTGGAGGAAGTATCTGCACAGCCACGGTTAGAGACAGAAAGAGCAACAGAGAGAAGGAGAGACTAGTGGAATTATCAACAAAGACTGACCAAGGGACAGAAAGAAAAAACAAGCAACAGAGATAAGAGAGAAATAAAAAGATGAAGGGAATGAGAGACAGCAAGAGAGAAACAAGAGAAAAAAGAAGGGAGAATAAAAGAGAGGTTGCTTTCTTTAACCTCTCATCTATGAGCATCAACTGTTTATTATTGAACGTGAGCTATTTGTGAAAATGGATTTGACTAATTTAATGCCCAGTATTATCACATTAGAAAGAAAGCGCTGGCAAGAGCCAAAGAAAGGTTCATGGTGCTCACTCAGGGAAGCCAAAATCTGTTTGTTTATTTGTCAACCGAGGGGTCAGAGAGCCAGAGCTGAGTTCATTTATTTATTCAGCTTTATGACCATGGGCTGTTTTCTCAGATAAACAATTCAATTATATTGCCATATTGAGGCTGATACCGGCGCATACGCAAAGCCGCATATTAACTACTTTCCAGCTGAAAATGATGGAACAGAACCAGGGATGATGGCGATGCCAGATGACAGAATGGTGTGATTGAAGCGCCTTGCGTGACGGAGGAGAGAGGAGCGCGACAGGCGAGGTGAGAGATTTCCATCTCCTGGCAGGCACAACATCAGCATCTGCGAAACTCACCCTAACAAGGCCTGCTGAAATGCAAAGGCAAACACATCCATCCACCTCCAAAAGATCAGAGCTTAAAAAATGGCAACATGTTACAGATACACTGAAGTTACAGCCTAAATAGATGAAAATACAACCCCAATTCCAAAAAAGTTGGGACGTTGTGTAAAATGTAAACAAATGTAAACAAAAACAGAATGCAATAATCTCAAAGACCCATATTTTATTCACAATACAGCATAGAACACATATCAGATGAGAGCGTGAGACATTTTTGAGACATTTTGAGAGAAATTGTGAGACATTTTACCATTTCATTAAACATTAACTCATTTAGAACTTGATGGCAGCAATGCATCTCAAAAAAGTTGGGACAGGGGCAACAAAAGGCTGGAAAAGTAAGTGATAATAAAAAACAGCTAGAGGAGCAATCTGCAACTAACTCACATGACTGAGTATAAACAGAGCATTTTAGAGAGGCAGAGTCTGTCAGAAGCAAAGATGGGCAGAGGCTCACCAATCTGCGAAAAACTGATCACCTTTTCAGAAAAATGCTCCTCAACATAAAATTGCAAAGACTTTGAATATCCCACCATATACAGTACATAATATCATCAAAAGATTCAGAGAATCAGGAGAAATCTCTGTACACAAGGGACAAGGCCGACGGTCAATATTCGATACTTGTTATCTTTGGGCCCTCAGGTGGCACTGCATTCAAAACAGGCATGATTCTGCACTGGAAATCACTGCATGGGCTCAGGCACACTTCCAGAAATCATTGTCGGTGAACACAGTTCACCATGCAACCCACAAATGCAAGTTAAAGCTGTATCACGCAAAGAAGAAGCCATACGTCAACGCGTTCCAAAAAAATGCCGCCGTCTTCTCTGGGCCAAAACTCATTTAAAATTGACTGAGACAAAATGTAAAAAATTTTTAATTCTTTTTGGAAACCACAGACGCCGTGTCCTGAGACTCAAGAGGAGAGGGACCATCCAGCTTGTTATCAGTGCACAGTTCAAAAGCCTGCATCTCTGATGGTATGAGGTTGCATTAGTGCCAATGGCGTGGACAGCTTACACATGTGGAAGGGCACTATCAATGCTGTAATTGAGAGATATGGGAGATAAGCAGATAAGACATGTAGAGTCAGGCCCAATATATCAGTTGGCTGATATTTACGGGTACTAATGAAAAACCTGTCAATAAAGCACCAATTATTAGTGGTTTGTTTCATATTGCAACAAATCACAAATGACAAGTGACAATCATTTCATTTTGATCATATCACACTAAATTACTTGATGTTATCAGTATTTTATCTCCTTAAACGTTCATATAAAGCTGGGCCCTAAGCTAGGGTATGTAAAATATTGAAGGCATCATATATTACAATTAATCAAGGATATGTATAATGTTTAAAAACTCTAAAAAGTAATAGGTGATAAAAAAAAAAAGTTTAAAGTTTGTAACTGAGCGCTCTAGTTCATGTTTCTAGGGTAAGAGTCTCATGCACTAAATGACAGGTTCCTCAAATATCTTAAAAGGTTTTTTTTCACAGAGCGGTACGGTGTGACACGGCATCTCCACTCGATTTGGTAATCTACAGTGCCAGAGCTTTACGTCCGCTTTGAGTGACAGACTCTTCGTTTCCGCTGAGATGTTCTCTAATAATACAGAATCAGCCGAGCAGAAGTTGGAAGCTGAGGAATGAATCGCCTCAGAAGATTCAACATGAAAGTATAAGCTCGGTTAGGAGTGTGTATGTGTGTTTGAGACAGGCAGGCAGCCTGTAGTGTGAGAATATGCGTTTAAGATGAGCAGTTTTAATGCTTTCGGAGTTAGTGGAGCGATATGGATCTCTCTTGATCTCGCTCACTGTCTTCTTCAGTCTGTTGCCCCATCCCTCTCTCTCTCTCTCTCTCTCTCTCTCTCTCAGTCAATCTTTCCCATGGTCTCTCTTTCACAAGCGACATCCCCTGAACATCCCATAATACTGTAGGCAATCTATAGAAACGTCTCAGCTTTAGACATTCCTGCTCCTCTGAGGGGGGGTGTAAGGGGCGTAATAAAAATGGTTTCTTTTTGTTCTTGGGATGTGCCGAGGAGCAGAAAGGTTGTAATTTAACTGTTGGGAGTTGCAGTCAGCCATTGGCTGTAATAATGGCTTCTGCTCTCTAATTTGTGCGGGGATTTGCCTGGTCACGGTCCATCTCCATAGGCCTTACTGCTACACCACCTCCACACCCATCAGAGAGAGAGAGAGAGAGAGAGAGAGAGAGAGACACAGGGAGAAAGAGAGAGAGACAGAGACAGAGAATAAGAGAGACAGGGAGAGAGAGGGAAATGTAGAGAGGGAGAAAAAAGGTAAAACAGAAAAGGAAAGAGATACAGAAAATACAGGAGACAGGAAAATAGAGAAAAAGAGAAAGAGAGAGGAAGAGGGAGGGAAAAGGAGGGAGAGAGAAAGAAAGGGGAATAGAGAAAAGTGGAGAGAGAGAAAAAGAAAGAGGAAAGAGAGGAAGAGAGAGAGAGGGGGGAACAAAGAGAAAGAGGAAAAATAAGGAGAGAAAGAGAGAGACAGAAAGAAGTGATATAGAGAGAAGGAGAGAAAATTGGAGAGAGAGGAAAGGAGAGAAAGAAAACAGAGAATAAAAGGGAGGAGGAAGATAGAAAATGAGAAAGAAAGAGAGAAAGTAGAGTAAAGGAGAGGGGGAGAGGAACAGAGAAAAAGAGGGCAAAAATGAAGAGACAGGGAGAGAAAGAAAGAAATTAGGAGAGACAGAGAGGGAAAAAAGAGAGAGACAAAAAAAAGAGGGGAAAAAAGAAGAGAGGGAGAGAGAGATAGAGGAAAAGAGAGTGTGTAGGCGTGGTTATGACAGAATTGAGTGAAAAAAGGAAACTGAATAAGAAATGACATGGTTGAGTGAGTGAGCGAGTAACAAGCCATTAATGCTACTGTTACCTGCTCTCATGCAATTAATGCACTGCCATGGACAACTGCATTTACAGCTTGACTGAAATTCTAATTCAGAAAAGGTCAACAAAAGGTCAGCTTCTGGTCTTCCTCCAGTGTCTGATGCTGATGGGTTTGTAATGAAGCACTCAAATGTTAACAGCAGAAGTCTTAATCATGAAAGTTTGTGTCTTTTTTCCCAGCATGACCCCACAGCTTCTAACTTTGAGCCAAACATCAATACATGTCTGAGGCCTCATTTCTGTAAGAGAACAATGAAATATAGAGATGGAACAGCCATCTGACTGTGTCCAGACCAAGTTCTATATTAACACAGTATACAAAGCTAATATAGCTGCTCCAGAGAGACCATGCTGTGGCTTCTCTGTGTGTGTGTGTGTGTGTGTGTGTGAGAGAGAGAGTCCTGCCCCTCTACTCTATACGCTTTGAACTCCAGCCTGATTCCACATGGCTCAGAGCCTTCAGTTCCCCAGACTGGCTGTCTGGAGAATCAGAAAGAAGGTTACTTGCTCTGTGGAAAGCAGCGGCCGTGTCCTTTTACTCTGCTTGTTTCGTTAATGCCTGCTCAGATGTGAGAAACGCTCGACCAGAGCGGGCGAGCCTTTCTGCTCTTCCTTTTCTTTGAACAGGACTCTGTCACATCCGGCCTTAAGGAATCCTTCAGGAGGTTTTGGAAAATCTCCCTTTTAAGGGCTGTTCACTGCATAGATAGGATATTTCTATTTCATGTTTTTATTGCGTCACACAGCAGATGGCGGATATGCAGGCAAAATGAGGACAAAGAATAAAAACAAAACTTTCTGAGAATGAATCAGAAAGTAAGGTGAAACTGCACCTACAAGAACTGAATTTACATTTAGTGAAGTTTCACTGGACATGGAACTGTAAGAGCATGAAGGTGATGACAGGTAGAGGATGACTGTGATAAATCCCACCTGCTATGTCAGGCCTCAACTCATGGGGGCGATAGAAGGGACAATAAAGAAAAAATGGTGAAAGCTGAAGCAGTAGAATGACTGGATGAAGAGGTAGAATTTTAATGCAGAGGTAAGCTGCTCATTAAAAGTTTGGAAAGACCTTGCTTTTTAATACAGAAAAGGAGCTTTCCAGTCAAATGACATACGTGTGTACTGCGTCATATATCCCTGTGAAATCCCAGGACAGATCTGTAGTACATCTGCAGAGTCATCTGTATTGCTTGCCTGTCAATTAGATCAGTGTACACAGATCAATGTTCATCTGCTGTGTGTGTGTGTGTTTTGTTTCATCATTACATGCTACCCAATCATAGGTTTAAATTTAATGTCCAACAGATCCAATCAAAGCAAGGATTCAGTTTTAGAGACCCTCCCACACCACGTTTCAAAACATGACTGCCAATATAGAGTTAGCGTGTTGTAGAGCGCTAGCGGGTCCAGACTTCAGACATTTTTTTTTTCAAACTTTAGACTTTCAAAAAACAAGATTTTCTTCAAGATCGGGGCTGAAAAAAGTACAAATTTTAGAGGGAACCAATGATGAGGCTAGAGACACAGGAGAAATGTCAGGAGAGTGATGAAGCCATATGCAGTAAGCAATACATATCAGCAGTAAGGGCAGAAACTGAAAAGTGTGTATAAACTATGTATAAAAAGTGTACAAACTTCAAATGACTTTTCTTCATAAATAGGTTTAGAATATCAATGTTACTAATCTTAAGATTAAGATTATTAATTTAAATCACTTAGTTCTGTGTGGTTTTGTTAGTTTTTTTTGCCTTTACATGCTATTTTTGTCTTTAACATTTAATATTTGTGTTCATTAACTGATATTACAAAAAACTTGAGTCTGTGCTGAATCAGTTGATATAAAACATTTGCAGACAGCGAATACTGTGGATACTGAATCAAGACTTTACATACACCGCTAGACCGACACTTCCAGGTTTAGTTTGAGGAAAACAATATCACGTGTAAATATTCTAGACAATATTTGGAACAGTACTACTGCCACAGCAAATAATGCCAAAGTCACTCACTAGCACTCAAACCTTTCAGGTGTTTAGACCATCTTTAAGGCGACAGAGTTTTAAT
>JAILXH010220578.1:5364-16036 GCA_023558415.1 Piaractus mesopotamicus
GCACTGTCACCGAGGTGGTTCCATCTTGCAGTTATATTTTTTTAGTTTGCACTAACTGTGTAGACCCTGTCTTAAGGGGAACTCTGACTGTTAAGACATGTAATGTGTGTATGATGTACATGTCTAATAATATTAAAATATGTTGTGTACACCAAGCAAAAGATTTATGTATTACTAAAAATGGTAATACATAAAAATCCCTCAACTGGTAGGTTGCCATGTTTTTTTGCAGCACCAAATGGTTGTTCTCTTTCTTGTCCACTGAGCAAGAACAGCAAGCTAAATATCTAATTACACATTAAATATGCTTAATATCTTTCAGCCTTTCCAACTTTAGCTAGGGCACGACAACACCCAAAAGATGTTTTTGTGTTATTTTCTGATGTCGATATGACATCGTCTCAGTATGACAATGGTGTCCTGCTAGCAGAGGGATTTTGCCTTGATTTATTTATAATAAATGAAACATTTCCATTTGGTTTATACATCATCTTTTAATAGTACTGGTCAAGTCAAGTTTTGTCCAAGTGAAGTTACATCATGAAATATGTACAAATATGCTGCTTTCCTCTGGGAAAGTGAATGTAGCGTACCTTTAAAATTTATTTAGGGTACACAATTAGTAAATTTACATTGTACCTTTGGGAACTAAAATTTGCCTGTGCAGTACCCTTTTTTTCTGACAGTGTTTTTCAACATTCAATACTGTTCAGTATTCAATATTTCGTACTGCGTATTGATTCCCTCCTTAAGTTTGAGTGAATCAAAATGGCTTCATCTGTATTTGAGTATATAGTTACATAGTGCTACTCCATTGCTTTCACTTTATTGTCCTTAAGCCATTTTGCCACAACTTTGGAAGTGTGCTAGTAGTCATTGTCTGTCAGAAGACCCATTGGGAATGAATCTGATTTACTTTAGATTCACATTCTGTATCAACAGATTGAAGTCTGCTTTTTTAACTTATTCACTTTGTTTCAGTGCAGAATCTGCACTTTCCATACAATTTCTCCACTTGACAGCTGTGAGTGAGAAATAATTAAAAAAACTACAGTATACTTTTGTTATTGCCAGCCATAACTGTGACTTCTAATGCTTAATAGCCAAAACCTGCCTGGCAGCTTGAAAACCCACTCCATCATGTCTGTTGTTATTAGATTGATGCATCCTAGACAAAAACGCTGGTGTGTTTGTAACATGCTCCTTCTTCCTCAAAACAGTAGGGAAGATTCCAGTGGAAGATCTGGGTGATTTTTAATCCACTAGCAATGTGAAGGTGCATGTAACCAAGCCCTTATACCAGTGAATGGCACTGCTCATTCACATCAGCGCAAAACCATTGCTCATAATGACAAATTGCATGTTTAGTAATGAAATGTACTGGGGAGGTCTGTAAATGGTCAGTTTTGATTTATAGTCGGCTATAGATTACACATTTCCGAAGGCTGGGAGTGAATTAGCTATTGATCTACTCTGGACTGGGTCATACAGTGCAGACGGAGGTTTGTGAAGTGTGAAGACGATGCTGGTTAAAGTCATGGAATTAAGGTTGCTTATTAGTGTTAATGAACGGATGATGTATATGGCATTGTTCTAAGCTCAGGCTTAGTTTGTTTTCATTTATCTCTGTGATATGTAGGACTAACAGTCTTTGTATTAGTAGGTTTCTTTTAAACTTATGTTAAAGGACCCCCCTTATGCTAATTGTAGTCCATCAGCCAAGGCATGGTTGTTGTCTGAAGTTTGCTTCTTTAGTTTTGCTCTAGAAAAGCGAGGCTAATGTAGCTAAAGGCATTAATAGCATGCCAGTTAGCGTGGTGCTAATAGCATGCCTGTGTCATTACACAGTTGCCTCAAGCGAGTTGTTAAGTAATCTCAATCAGACTTGCTTATGTGGTTTCTGTTTTGGACTGTTGTCTATAATAATAGACACAGTTATGTCACATAGCTTAAAACAGCAGCAACCATCTTAAAGGCTTAATTTTGTATTGTACTTTTGTTTATAGGTAATGGTTAGAGGCAAGTGTGTGATGATTTAGACATGCATTTAGCACCATGCTAATCGGTGGGGTATCGCGACAAATCTAAAATAGCACAGAACTACTTAAAACACACATAAGACAAAGGAGAGTACTTTAGGTTAACTTTAGCATAAAAACAGTGATTAAGTATCATAGAAGTATCGTAAAATTATCGGCAGTTCTTTTATATTAAACTATTCTGCACACATTTGCACTGTAAAGTACATTTGTATTTTTCTTTTTTACAGAAGGTTCAACTGAATTAAAAAGATGTAGTTTTGTTTAAGTAAAGTGGCTTCAATTAAATATAGATCATAATAAAGCTTTGTAGTTTCTAAAGTAACTGTGTAGTAATTTCTAAATTAACAGATTAACTTCAGAAAATTTGTATTAATAATAATACGAACAACTTAATTTATAGAACACTTACATGTAGCAGCTTAAAGTCCTTTAAAATGAAATAGTAGCAAAAACACAAAACATAAAAATAGTAATAAAAATTAAAATTCAGTAAAATAACCTAGAAGATAACGTGAAAAGATAAATAAAACTGAATCACTTGTTCTGAAACATTTTGCTCTTCCGGTGTAAATCAAGTATCAGTTTGATCTAATCCCTGGTCTGATACGGAATTATTTTTTTTAAACAAATTTGTTCCGAATACTGATATGATTCTGATATCGTCATGCATCTCTAGTATCAGTATCAGGAAAAAAATCATGCTAAATGATATGCCATCTCTTTTGTTTGTGTTCTGACTTCTACAGAGAGCAAACTGATGGTGCTGTGCGCAGAGCAGGAAAACGAACTGGCTGATGCCCAAGCTGAACAGACTGGAGACACAGAGCAGGTCAAGCGTTACCACCTGACAGCTAAGATACCACCTGTGTGTCACTGACAACACATCTTTTCCCCACATACACACACAACCTTTCTTTATCCTTCCTTCTCTTTCTCCCTCCCCGCACATACACACATACGCACACTCCCAGCCCTTGGCGTGAGAACTGGATGGGCATCTTGGTGCATCTGTGCCCGCCTGAGGCAGCGGGCCGTGGATGTGGGTCAGAGCCGTAAATCCTGTGTGGTCTTCGAGGCCAAACAGCCATCGTAACTTCCAAGCTCTGCTGATGGATGACTGTAGCAGCATGCAAAATAATAAAGTCAATAATGAAGGTCATAAGTCAAGTTAATGGTTTGTCTGGTCTCTCTCTCTCTCTTGCTTTTTTTCAGAAATTAGACTGCATTGTGGAAGCATCCAAACAAGGAGAATCTGACAATGCCAGTTCCTTTCTGCCCCCTTGTGGTAAGACTTGGTGATTGCATGCACGGATATCATGATTGATTCAGTTTGTCATTGAAAAAAAATTATTTGGCATGTAAATAACTTGGCTGTCTTAGAGATGTGAGTTGTAGTGGTAAGTCAACAGAAGAATAATCTGTCTTAGAATTTGTTAACTTACTATTAAATGTATATGTGTATATATATTAAGTCAGCCCCTGTGATTTATTTTTTAAGTCAACACACCAAATCATTTTTACAGTACACGATTCACAAACTGCACCACTTAATTTGCCAGAAGTGTATTTAGCTTCAACCTTATAAGCATCTGTGTCTCTTATGCCTGCTTGATATAGACCAAATACCACATTGCAGACGTATTGCTGCATGTGAAAACGCAAAACATTGGTGGACCATTAACTTAACAAAATTTAAACTTGGCTTGCATTGTTTTAATTCTTATTTATTGGTTTATGTGAATGCCCTAATTAATCAAAATGGTCATAAAACTCATCTATAAATGTTGAAGTCGGTTAGGACACTCGCAATTAAAATGCTGTGATTAGTTACAGGGCTAATTTGCATATTGCTGATTCTGCAATAGCAGTATTGCAAAAGCAGCCATTGCATTCACACTTAACATACAATATATTGCTTATTGCATTAAATGTCCATATACTTTCCACATATATAAAATATATTACATTAACTGATTGGTGTCATATGTTTACATGGAATTTATGTACACATTCAATGCATAATTTTTTCACTGTAGCCTATATCACTGGCAGTGAACGCCATACTTGACATTACAAAAGGGTTAAGATAGGGGAACAAAGAGAATGTAGGAGTGTTTGAAGTTAGAACTGGGTCTCTGCGGTGCGCTCCGAGGAGCACGGACAGCCGAGGGCAGCTAATGAAGAGAGAGAGAGCTAATGAGGGAAAAGCAGCAGCATGGTAATCAGCAGGCTTCAATTTCCTCCCTGATGCTCCAGATTAGCTTCTGTCTCAGTGTCTCCTTCAGGCCTTTTTCATCTTTTTTTCTCCTTCAGAGAGCAAACTGGATGAAAAGCGGAATGTATCCCCCCAGTCCAGTGATGAACCCCATGCTGAGACCAAAAACAGTGGTAAAAATGCAGCCGGTTCTTTTTCCCTCTACAGCCGTTAGCCTTCTACTTATGTACTGTGGACAGAAAGCACATAAGTGTGATAGGATTTATTTTACTTATACACAGCCATTAAGCCTGTGTACTTTAATCACTCAGTAACATCTTGTCTTACATTCTGTATTACCTTACAGGTTCACTTCAGAATGAAGTTGTAGTAAACTACCCTGTGGTTCCAGACCAGGTTACAGTCTGTGCTGATCCCACTGTGGTATGTAGTTGATAATGAAATGAATAATGACAAGCTTTTTTCATTGCCACAGATTGACATGAAATTTATGTGAAACATTTAAGGATTTGGGCCCAAACGATTAAAAAATGTTGTGTCTGATAGCAATAACGATTTTAAGGGGGTGAAATTCTAATAACCAATAATATTGGCCGATCTAATTTTATATTTATATTTCATTTTTTTCTATAATAACTTCAGAATAATCTGTCTTAGTGTTTTACTGCCAGATTGTCGGTTCTCACACTTGCTAAACTCAAAGAACCCCTGAAACTCATTGTCTTAATAATATACTACTCAGCTACTCAGAATTTGCACTTTTGGTTTCTGTTTATTTATGTCTTATTGTTCTTATTTTTCATCAGTTCACTTCATAAAAAAGTTTTTGTTATAACATGTTATTCCCATGCTAAAGTGTAGATTTGGACGTGTTTTATGTGTTTATTTGTTTTTGTAATACTTATCATGATGGTGTTTTGTGTACAGATTCACAAGGTTCAATTACATAGTTAAACAGAGAGGGCCTTGCAGTGAACTGCACAGTGGCATAACTGTCTAACATTTTGCCGTATCATTGGGAGATTAGGGGTTTGAATCCTGGCAAAGCTGTGAATGACAACAGATTCAAAAGTGATATTTTTGTCAATACAGATAACACTGTATGTTGCTAATATCAGCTCATATTTTTGGTCAATTGATATATCAGTCTGACGTTAATAACAATCATTTAAATTCCTTACGATGGCTTAGACAAAACAGCTATTAGAGTCTTTTGCGATAGAAGCCTAATAATATGAATAACTGATTCCTTCTATGTATATAGTGCCTTTCTCACACTCAAGGTTGCTTTGCAGTGGTGCTAACTGCATGCCACTTTCCTCAAACTGTAGAGTTATGTAATCTGAAGTACACTTGCTTAAATGGCTTCTGACACTGTATAGCAAACTGTTACAAAATATTATATGACATACTTTTGTCCATTTTGATTTTTTTATGTTTTATAACAAAGCCGTCCAGTAGGGGTGGGGGAAAAACTCGATTCTTAGATGCATCGCGATGCAGACGAGAACGATTCTGAATTGATTCATAAACGTCAAAAATCGATTTTCTAAATATTTAATTTATAACGTATTGTTGACGGAACACAAAGGGTGGAACTTGGAAGTGGGTAAGTGCAGCGCCTAGACAGTCTGTGGCGGCACATAACAAAAACACTACTGGATGAGCGAGAAATCCGACCGGCTCCCTCTGCGTTAAAGCCAGGTTAGATCAGGAGTCACAACCCAAATGATGAGAAGAGCCATTTTGTCCTTTTAACAAAAATCAAACCACCTTGACAGCCACAATATTTAATGTCTAGTATGTCTTAGTATGTACTGATGTCCTATTATAGGCTAAAAAATATGAACGAAAACGCGGACTTGCTCTGCTCTGCTTTAAGCTTTAGCCGCGTTTCTTCCAACTCCGCCAGAACACTTTTCCTCAGAAGTAGAGCAGCTTATTGTAAAATGTCTCTCAATATTGGGCTGTTTTACAAGGCTGAAATCACTTCTTATTTTCCAGCTTCTTGTTCGAATTTTCCTGTTCCACCTTAAATTCTGCCTGAGGTGCCGAATGTAGCTGCTGCACCGTTTAAGGTGGAACGGGGAAATTCGAAAGAGAAGTGACTTCATCTTCGCAACTTTTTAGTGTTTGACAGTCTCTTGTTGCAGATTTAACATTCCAGGAAACCAACTGCGCTGCTTATAAATGCGAATAAGTCCACTTGCCTCCAAATGTTCATCTTAAATTTCTGCCTTTTCGTATCTACTGCCGAGGCGAGACTTCGCTGCTCTATGACCTGCAGTCTTCTCAGTCATTGAGAACCAGGGCTTTCGCACTATGTTGCACACTTTGGAGCAGAGATTCAGCGTCCAGTCTTGAAAATATTTTTACTGACACAGTGACCCCTGACTCTCCACAACGAGACCAAAACCGAAGTTATAAAATCACTGACTGTAACATGTGCCGCATGGACATCCATGACCACTGGATCTTATTTCACCCCAACAGCGCATTTTATCGCAGATGAGTGGCAGCAGCGTCTCAAACAAGAGCAGTGAATGAGAGCCTTCTAGATCACTTCCATTTGATTTATTAATAAAAGATATTGGAAGTAAATGCATTATGGATCATTACAAATACTTTACTTTAAAACTACCGAGTCGTCACTCAGTGAGAAAATAGAAATCCTGTATAAAAAAAAAGGATTCATTGAGATGCATCGATAATCGTTTTATAATTGCATCGCAGCCTCTGAATCGTAATCATATCGAATCGTGAGGTGCCTAAAGATTCCCACCATTACCGCATTACGCTAATTGCTGGAAGATAAGCCTACATTAGCTACATTAGCTTTGTGGCTCCAGTGTTTAACTAGAAAAGCAAACTTCAGAAACCAAATTTGGTCTTGACTAATTGCCTACATTTGGGGTAAGTGGGGAAACTGTACATTTTTGTTGAATCTATTGCTTTAGGATTGATAACTGAATTATACGCCTGCAGTTTAATGGGTTAAATATCACTTTTGAATACCATTTGCCTAGAAATTGAGGATAGGAAAGCATAACTGGGGATTGAATAGCGGTTTCCACGTATAGTAACTGTGCTATTATCCATGCCTTTCTATGTTCCTGCCTTGATTCTCAGAGGTCTGCTGATATGGAAACGGTTGAGGTGCCTTCCACTCCCCCTTTACAAAACTCTCTTTGCCCTGACACCAGCCATCAGTACAACCAGCTGATAGAGCTTCTTCTCCAACAAGAGGAGGTCAGTTTCTCCATAACACCAAAATGTATATATTAGACCCAAATAACATGCCATGGCAAAGAGATCTGGACAAAAACTACAACCTTTGTTTTTCCTGAGTTCCATGGTAGCATGGTTTTATGCTCCAAAACGAGCCATAATTGATTTTTAATTGACCATTTTCCAATCTTGCTTTATCACTTAGGCTTAAACAGGATGTTTTGTAAATGTGCCGGTTAGACTGATATATCTAAATGATCTGTGTTTTGATTGGCTGCTCTGTATTGTACTTCATTTAAAACGTAGGCTGAAACTCTTCTTGCATGAATGGGTGGGGCTAAACTGCTGTAGGATAAATAGGCAGGCATATGTAAATGAGTGTATTTTTTGACATAAAAAAACAAATGAGCTGGAGACTGGAGAGTAAATGGTAAAGGTCAAGCAATGTTTTTATGCCACACCAAACTCTTTTCTATTGTTTTTTTCTATAGTTTTCTATTATATAGACGCTTAAACAGTATATACATAAAAATATACCTTCAACGTTTCACATAAAGTGGGGTCACTGTGGCCACGTAGTGGTGTTAACGTCACCCGCTGTTGAGCTAGCATACACAAACGCACAGCCATGTCGTTGTGAGTTACTTTGAAGAGTGTTTTTATATTTGGTAATTCATCACAGCAGATTTGGAGCTTGAAAGTGTCGTTTAAAATATTAAAAAGTATTCAATTTAATTTTGTTTCTTTTTTTCCACAGAAGTGTAAAAGATACTGCCAGCAGTTCAGCCATATGGGCAACATTACTGAGACCACAAAGTCAGCAAATGTCTCCCTCTTCTGTTAATGGTATATTGCAGGTCTATTTTAATTTTAAATATCTAATATCTAACATGCTGTTGTGTTTCAGGTTTGAGAGTCTTGCAGAAGAGTGTGCTTCTCACACTGAAGCACTAAGGGTAGCAAAGGTCAAGGGATATCCAGTACCAAGGTTTCATATGGAGGATCGCACCTTTAATGTCTTCAGGTAAGTTTCACGCATGCAAACACAGAAAGGCGGCACACAAGGGCTGGACGATATGACAATATGTTATCATTATCGTGATAAATACTCTTTTCTAGAGAGTATTTTATAGAGAGGTTGTCAACGACAGCAGCCAGTGTGCCAGCTCATTATGAGATATTATTGTTATTTTATTTAGTTATTCTTATCAATTAATTTATTTTTCTTTATTATTACAAACATTTAATTAAAATATTGATATTACTGTTTTGCTTTCTATGTTTAGCCTTGCTACACGTGAACATGTGTACACAGTCCTAAAATAACAAGAAGTTTGAAGAGAGAATGGAGTGTTGGCTGCTCTCTAGTGGTCAGTTCATGAAATAATTTGCCGCCTGTCCACGGCATCTGCTAATAGCACTGTTCTCAGGAGTGGGGAAGCACACAGTTGGCTAACAAGGATTCAAAATCACACAAACCAAGCATACAAACAGTTTCCTATAACTTATAGCAATAAGAGGTAAACAAAAAAATGGACCTAACAGTTTGTGAGTTGTTAGAGGGGGCTAAGCTGGGCCCCCCATTGCATATACACTTATTTTTTACTCATAGCTTATTGAAACAAGCAGAGAAATTCTGTGGGATGTGCAGATTCTAAATGTACAATTCATACCACATTAGTGTTTGTAAATAGAAGAAGAGATACTTCATTATTTAGTTCACTCATCAGTTTCAGATCAATGTGTTATGATACATACATTACATCTGTGTTTTACATTCTGTTGTAAAAGTCATATGATATTTATCCCCACATTTAAAAGAAAGTTTAACCGTTTAAAAGGGTTTGCTTTTCATTGTATTTGCATTACATAATTATTGAAATGTAATGACTTAGTTATACAGCTACATAATTGTACAGCTCAAACTTATATATAGTGATAGTGGAGCATTGAGCTTCATCCCACTGTAAATGTCCTGCTGTGTAGAATTATTCCGGAGCTCAGTGGAAGCGACATGTTGCTGACCATCGTGAGAGGGATTAATCTGCCTGTTCCTGAAGGTACTGACCATGATTTTTTATTTGCCTTTCTAATAGCAGTTATTGAATATGAAAGCTTCTTTCTGCCGGGGAAAAAAAAATATACATTTTTGTCTCACTCAGTGTCTGGTAGCTGTATGTTTTTACTTATTATTTTGAATTTGTGATTGATGTCAAAATAATGTGTTATTAAATTTTGAAAGAATTTTAGGGCCGATGCATCATCACTTCAAGACAATAAAGCATAAGACATTATTTTGATGTAGTAAGTCAGACCTTTGACAAAAGTGAGCATTTCAAGAGACAGCAAGACATTATTTTCACATGAGTCAAAATTCAGAGATAATTTGAGACAAGAGATAATAAGTCGTTTCAATATGCTAAGTCAAAATCTGGAGAAAATAAATAGAAAAATGTCACAAGTTGAGTCATTCTGGTGTGAAAAGACTTACTTTTGATATAATCTGTCAAAAATATGACATGCTGCTGACAGAAACAAATATATTTATCGCTGCTGTCTGGAACAAAACCTCGTATCTCCATTTTTGCCATTTTTCAGTTTTTGACATTTGAAAATGCCTGTTGCCCTTTACGTTGTGTTCAAATTGATGAATCATGATGAATGGACCAAAAGAAATGGCTCAAAATTACTTGGAAAAAAGTCTTGTTCCATTGACTTACATTGAAATTAAAAATGTTTTTTCCTTCTCCTGTAAAGTTACCAAGGTTTATACAAGGTTTTGTTCCGACATCAGCAATACATATTTTCTACCTGACAGGCTTCCATAGAAAAGTTTATAATAGTTGTGTGTAAAACTAATATGTGAAATTCTTTGCTTTTGACAGGCATTTCTCCAAATGATTTAGAGACCAGCGTGCGTTTCGAGTTTGCTTTTCCCAGTTTGGTATGTTCTGTAGATGCTGCTCTGTTTGTTTTCGTGTGTGTGATTGTTTGATGAATAAACTTACATTTGTGCTCTTTTCTCACATCTTGTCAGGAAGAAGCTCAAAGGGATCAAACTCGTTCAGTCAAAAACTCTTCTAGTCCAGGTAGAGAAGATAATTACATGCATATTTACATTATAATGTTTTAATAAGTGTTTTGTTTGTGTGACAAATAGGATTAAATTAAACTGATAGTTCAGTTT
>JAILXH010220583.1:9753-24389 GCA_023558415.1 Piaractus mesopotamicus
TTCTCAAATCTAAGAAATCTGAATATGCTGTTTACATGATCATTTGAATAATCAAATAATTGCAGAAATTTGATTATGATCCGATTATTTGGTGCATGTTAATGCACTCAGTGTCATTTCTTTCAGTTTATAGTATCTTCCAGTTGCTGGCATAAGCTGTTTATGAATGCTCAAGTATTGCTTTATATGTTATTCAATGCTTATGCATGTGTTATGACATCCAAATGTAGGTAGCCTTTAAATAAAGTGTTCCCAAAAATTTTAAGATTTAGACGTTTACGTAGTATATCACATTCTGCTCACAGGAGTTGTACACGTGTGAATGGTCACAGCTGTCAGTAAATGTCTCTGTCTTTTTTTTTACGTTTCACTGTTTATCGTTTGATTTTTTATTAATATTTCTCATGTAATTGGGTCTAATTGACCAACTGATGAAAACTTTGTATCTGTAGCTTCAAATGTGAGAAAAAAATGAATTATTTTACAAAAATGAACACCAACAAACTTTTTCTGGCAGGGCTTACAGTGTCACGGTGCTGTCCAAGGAGTAAAATTCATGTACACACATAGTTGAGAAAAGAAATGGCATTAAATGTATTCAATTTTGTGCACAATTATGCATCATACTTTTTAAAACTTTTAATTGTATAAGTTTTTAACAGTTCCACTTTATGTTTACTTGCTGAACTTTTTTTAGTTTATCATAGCATCCACACAGTGGCGAACCGTCACTATTACAGTTAGGCCTTCAGTTTGGGCCATAAGGTCAAAAACAAAACAAAAAAAAAAAAAGAGATAAAAAAAACACACTTATATAATAACACTCATTTCTGCTAGTGCCCCTATGGGATTCTAGTAGAATGTTAGTGTTAAGCTAAGGAGGTGTACTTAATGAAGTGGCTGATTGGTGTATTCACTTGTAGAGAAATTCAGACCCTGGAAATATGAACAAAGTTTCTTGAGCCATGGGACATTTTTGATTGACATCTGTCCCCAGTAGCCATCTCCCAATAAACTTTCTATACTACACCCCAATTCATCAGCCATCAAAGAGGCTCTGCTACACCTCTCCCCAATTTTTGTGTTCTTTCATGTTCTAACAGCAGGGTGTTGCCTGCATTCCCCAAGATTGCATGGGAGGAATGCAGACTCTCTTGTTTACTAACACAAGATACTGAGCCTCACATTGAAGCCCCATCACTTATCTGATAGCATCAACTTCACACACCTACTCACACCATTTTTCACCGTTCCCACTGTCCTCTTTCAGAGTGACTCAGCCTATTATCATCTTGTAGTTTAAGTACTACAACCTTTTTGCCACCGAAGCTATTTATGCTCACAAACCACAGGACACGGAAATGGCACTAAACAAAAGATTTATTCATTACTTAAGTCTCGATTATATTCCTTCTTCATCCCAAGTTGTTTGTCGGCAGAAACTTAGCAGAAATTGACTCGCTTCCATCTTCGTTGAGGACAGAAAGAGAGAATACAGGTCTTTACTCATCGCTTCCGACCAAGGCCAGCAGGATCTTCTCGTAGTCTCCTTTAGTGTCATCCTGAAACAACAGATCACATGCTCAAGTCAGTAAAATAGCATCTGAGCAGCAGGGCTTTCCCTTCTAAATTAACTGTAACATTCTTGGTAGACATGTATAATTAAAAGTTACTGTGTTAGCCCAGCGGCAGCACACTGTATGTACAATCTGTGATTGTAACCAACAGCGTCCTGTGGGCAGCATTATGTGACCACTGATGAAGGACTAGAGGATGACCAACACAAACTGTGCAGCAGCAGATGAGCTATCGTCTCTGACTTCAATTACAAGGTGGACCGACAAGGTAGGAGTGTCTAATAGAGTGGACAGTGAGTGGACACAGTGTTTAAAAACTCCAGCAACAAGGTGGACTGACAAGGTAGGAGTGTCTAATAGAGTGGACAGTGAGTGGACACAGTGTTTAAAAACTCCAGCACTTCAAGGTGCATCAAAAAGATAGGAGTGTCTAACAGAGTGGACACTAAGTGGACACAGCAGGTTAAATGAGGACTATGCAGAACCACAAAGGTAGCATACTGACCTTAGCATCGGGCACATCACTACTCCAAGCGCATATTTTTTTCCCAATCGAGACAAAACAATTGCAATATTACACACACACATTAATGAGCGCACAGGTTAACATCAACCCAACTACCAATGCAACAATTCCCTGTAAAGCAGGCGTCCACTCCCCACCTGTGTAAGCAAAACATTTACCCCAATGAAGATGACCGGAATTAAAATCGGACAGCTGAGATGTACATAATAAAGATGTACAAACTGACAAGCATCCTTGCAATACTGCCACGATCGGTTTATACCTTACCATTTATATCTTACCTTTGAGGACAGGTCGCAGATCACTGGACAAACTATTGTTTTCTTTAACTTAAATGACATTTTATATTTGGCTTTGGAAAATGGGCATCCTCTACTTTGTTGAAGTATCAGGTCTCGCATTTACACACATCTCTCGGACACATCTATTGAATATCTGGAGCTTCAAATTGAAAGTATATTCACAGGAACACTAGCTCAATGCTAAAAACACTGAAACCTTGACCAAGCTAATGATGGACAGTCGAACGGCTGCAAAGCAGTGATTGCAGGACAAAATGAAGTGGACATTCAGGAAAGACGTGGACAGACTCTGCTGTGCCGCGAATCAATACAGCTGTTTAGATTTTCCCATAGGGTTCTTCACTACCATAGCAGTAGTACACAAGCTATAAAAGTGACTCAAAGGAATAAAAGTCTCAATTTCTTAGAGTTGCATTAAAAACACATTAAACTGAATACGATGCTACCTGCAGATAACCTCATAATGCATACTTCAAAGGCTTTGTTTTTAATATTTTTAAGTATTTTGGAATCTTTGAAAGGCTTTGCATGGTATGTTATTGTTCAGTGTAGCCTACTGTTACTGTCTGGCACTCAATAGTTGAACCTACCAGAATGTCCTTGTAGAGAGTCTTGCCGTACTTCTTCTTGTATTCCTGTTTGATCTGCACCAAATCTACCTCAGAGCGGCTCACCAAGATACGGGTCAGGATCTTGCCTCTGTAGCCGGATCCCTATGGATGAAAAAATAGTTTACATTTGTATGCATTCAGTTACACCATTTGTTAGTGCATATATAGATGACTAACTAACCTATGCTGGGGAGGGGCAAGACCTGAAGACTTACCTTCATTGCCAGGTTGAGTTTTTCAGCAAAAAAGCCAGGTTTGCTTCCAGCACATTTCACTAGCAGACAGACAAAAACAGAAGTAGATGAGTGATCAACCCAAATCAGAAAGTTCTAAAGTCTTTTACAAATCTGGGGTGTGATACATAAAGCACCTCAGAGGCATAAGTGAAAATCTATTTGAATAGATATGAATGTGATGCTTTTCTGAGCATCACATTCAACCAACTGCCTTTAGATGGACTCACCAATACAGTCACTATTAAATCTACTCGCTTAATAATATTTGCACTTGGAAAAATCAAATGAACCCAAATGTAGTCAAGCAGACAAGACTTTTTTTCCCCATGTAGGGCTGGTCACAAATACTTGATAAAAAAATATTAACGATTAAAATTAATGTGCATATGAAGTGTATATAAAGTAAAAATGTACACAAAGTAAAAAGTTTTGTTTAACTGGGTTTAGACTGAACAGCTCAGTAGACAGCTAACAGGCTCCTCCAACAATATTCACTGTAATACGGCAACATACAAAGTAAATAATGTCTGTAAGAAGCTTCTATTGTTTTAAATGTCCATGCTTAAGTCGAGCTGGCCCAAGCGGCATTAAAACCTGTGTGGAAAGTGAATACTAGCACTAGCTTGGCGCCAACATAACACTGAAATTCCCACAGAATTTCCCTTAGAAATCAGTGTTATCGTAGCAGTGGTACTCAAGCTACTAATATAGTAAAGATTTCTGCATTAAACACTGCTGTATAAAGATATGTGCATGTGTGGTAAGTTCACAAAATGACTCAAAGCAGCAACAAAAATCTCAATTTCTCAAAGTGGCACTAAAACCACATTAAACTGAATTTGACTGCTAGCTGCAGATAACCTAATAATGGATTATTTTAATTGATATACTGCATTTCTTACCATACAGAGTTTTCAAAGGCTTTGTTTTTTATATTTTACAGTATTTTGGAATCTTTGAAAGGCTTTGCATAGTATCTTACAGTTCAGTTAAGCCTTTTGTTATTGTTAGGTACTGAATAGTTGACTAATATAATGGGATGGCCCTAGTTTGGTGTCTAAAGTTTCAGCGTGCAATCACTAAAATCCGACCTTTACATACAAAGACTCCTTCCGAAAACATTCCACAAACACTGCAAGTGCGGCTGCGTTGAGCACAGCACGGCCCTGCAGCTTGCAACACATCATTCCTGTAATTCTTCCATTATTGAAATCAAGCAGTCCTGACAGGGAGTGGTAAACGAAAGGAGAGAAAGTTCAGCAAAGTGAGGGGCTTCTTATGAACTCCTTAAATAAGGCACAAAAGGATGTAGCAAAAGTGTCAATGCCAAAAGTGCACTGACGCTTTTTCCTGAATGGCTTCATCATGCAGTTAGCAAGATAGTTTTGCACCAAGCTTGCCAGCAGTTGGGAAACCATGAAGCCATGAGGTCATCCATCATAACCAGTACCATATTACCATTGAGCTCAAAAATCGTGACTGAATGCATGAAATATCTTACCGACAGCAGTCAAGCAGTTCTCAATGTCTCCCTTCAGCTCCAGGTCGATTGCTTTGGCAACGTCCACCTTGCTGTACTTTTGATACTGCTGAAACACTGGAGGGCAAACAAAACGAGATGGAAAACACACTGAAGACTGAAGCTCACAATAGAACGTATAAACTACAGTGTTAGGTTTAATAAAGAGCTGTTGTGCATGCTATTTTTAAAATGTTACATGTTCAAAATGTTATACAATGAAAGAAAGAAAGAGAGAAAAAGAAAGAAAAGGAAAGAACAAGTGGACAAATGTCAACTACCTCATCCAATAATAACATTTCTTGTCACAGAACGCAGGACGGAAGGAAAAACAGGAGTTTAATATCATTTGAAATGAAATCAGCAAACACTGTAACTATTTAGCTGAATAATTAGCCAGCCAAGCTAGCTGTTCCTCAGAAAAGCATTTTTCCCCACTCCAAGTTACTAAAAATGAACAGCAAACATTGTGTGTAAAAATAAACTGATGTAAAAGTAATATTAGTAAGATTTAATTACACTTAAAAAGTACTAGAGAAAATGTAAATACTCCAAAGAAGTTTCACTGCAGTGGTCAAGCACTTACTGTTCTCTAAACCACTTTTAACAAAATGGGCATCTGATCAACATCGGTGGAAAAATATGCTTCCATTGGAGAATTTTCACTGATGATAAACATCGGCCACAAACTCAGCCTAATCTGTGTTCAAAATCCTCAACATTCACGATTTTACAAGTGGATCTTACAGAGACCCTAAAGTGACACGGCGATTATTCACAATGAGTGACATGAATATACGAGTTCATATATTGAGGCCATGACTTATGTTTCTCGTGGCAACAACTTAATACATATGGGCCAAGAGGGCAAGAGAAACTTAACTCGTGGCCTCAATATATTTTATTCATGGCCTCAATATATTAATTTGTGGCCTCTGTATTTTAACTTGTGGCATTGATATTTTAACTCATGACCTCTATGTATTAACTCGTGGCCTCAATATATGAACTTGTGGCCGGTTTATTTTAACTCATGGCATTGACATATTAACTCAGAGCCTCTATATATTAATTCATGGCCTCTGTATATTAACTTGTGGCCTGTATATTTTCACTTGTGGCATTGATATTTTAACTGATGACCTCTTTATATTAACTCATGGCCTCTATATATTAACTCGTGGTCTTTACATATTAACTCGTGGCCTCTACATATTAACTTGTGGCCTCAATATATTACCTTGTGGCATTGATATTTTAACTCATGACCGCTACATATTAACGTGTGGCTTAACATATTAACCTGTGGCATTGATATTTTAACTCATGACCTCTATATATTATCTCGTGGCCTCAATATAGTAACTTGTGGCCTCAATATTTTAACTCGTGGCCTCAATATTTTAACTCGTGGCCTCAATATATTAAATATTTTAACGCATGGCATTAATATTTGAACTTGTGGCCTGTATATTTTAACTCATGGCCTCTATATATTAACTCATGGCCTCTATATATATATTAACTTGTGGCCTCTATATATTAACTTGTACATTAATTCATGGCCACACCTTATTAAAAAACAATCACCACGTCACCTTAGGGGCTCTGTAGGATCTCTGTCAGAATTCCACCCCTCTTTCTCTGTAAAGGGGATCGTTCCTGGTATATCTCACTCTGTTTATGTGAAAAAGACGCTACCTTTCCTGAGCTGAGTAGCACTCCTGGTGGTCAGGATGTCAATGAACACAGCGCAGTCTGTGCCTTTCCTCTTCTCCCCTGCCTCATACAGTGCCTGGACAGACAGCAAAAGAAGAGAATGCAACATATCAATAAACAGGGAAAACTCCCAGCATCTCCCTTTACTAATTTTGTCACAGGTGGACAGTTAGTTGAAGGATGAATTCTGTAGTTTTGCTCTCATGTTGGAGTGTTGAGAATTGTTCAGGATTGACAGCTGACACTGACGGATGATTGACTTATGCAGTTTAACTGTTTATGTCTAGATCTCTTGTGCTTTAGCTAGTTGAGAAAATGCCAGATCATTAACAGGGAACACTGACTAACCCCATCAAACACAGATATGTTACTCACTTTCAAGATCATGACAATGTTTGGCGGTGTAGCTAATGGTAGGAAAGACAGAATATGGCTGACCCTTCCAGAGACCAAATAATTATATGATTCTTCAGAATTTTGTAGGCCTTTAGCTCCTGCAACTTGCATGCTGATGCAATATTCTGGCAATTACAGATGTCTAGATACGTTATCACAGGCAATAACCTACAATCGGGACTCAAAGATAACTCAAAGACAAATTCAGAAGCCCAAGGGAAAAAGCTTTGGTGGCACCAAGAAGACAAGACTGAAAGAGCTACCTTAGCAGGATAAGGACTAGAGATAAGGGTCGATTGGTTATGTATCAGTATCAGTCAATTTTCAGCCCAAATATGCGACTGGCAATCGGCCGATATTTCTCTAAATTAGCCAGTCCTAAGAGCTGATCAGTGAAGTAAAACATGTGAGCCATATTTCGCCTCAAGCGCCACCATTTAAGGTGAAACAGGTTAATTTGAACAACAAGATGGCAAATTGGAAGCCAACTTCAGCCTCGTCATATCTATTTCACTAAAGAACAACATTTTTCCTGAAGTATATTACATGTTTGGCTCCTATTTCGCTGTGAACTTGCTGTGTGAACGTGTAGAGCTGCAATTAATGCGTTTTTTTTGTCAAAGCTTTGAGGACTGGTTTCTGTTAGCATGTTGGCATCCGAGCGCTAATCTTAGTTTAGCTTACACTGCACTAGCTTAATTACCTACGGCTTAAAAATAAGACGCAGAACTACAAAAACAATCGTATGTCAGCCCTTTTAGCCTTTTCAGTACATTTCTCACCGCCCTTCTGCACGGATAACGTTAAAACCCATCCGGGAAGCAGGAGGACCGTTTTGTCCTGTTAGCTGTGCCGGTTGTGTAGGCTCCGGTTATTTCAACAGCTATGCTGGCCTGAGGCGCCAGAACGTAGCTGCTGCACTATTTAAGGTGGAATCAGAAAAATTAAAAAAAGAACTTACCAAAAAGAAGCTGACTACAGTTTCATCAAGGGTTAAAATGTATGAAAAGGGATGAGGAGGTTGCTCTGTTTCTGCTTGACAGGTAAGTAACATTAACATTTGCTGTTGCACAGAATCAATAGGTCAGTATTGTTTTGTCCTGTTTGCTAACCCACAATCTAGCTTCCATTACTTGCTGTTTTGTTGTTCGCTCTAACGTTATATCATGGCATTTGTCTGGACAGCATCCAGCCCCACCCTCAATCAGCACCAGCTATCGGCAGATTGTGCCGAAAGGTGATTGGCGATCAGTATTGGCCCCAAAAACACTGATCAGTCCGTCTTTGATGAGGACTTATCAGTGCACATGTGGTCAGTTGGAAACACTGACCTTAACTAACTTTGCCAGCATTAGTCCGTATCATACTGACTGTCATTATGATGTCACACTTGAGATAAAAGCTTTTAAAAGCATAGAGGAGACAGACCTACTATACAACGTGTGTGCACAAACACTCACCCTGGCATCCTTGTCTGCCAGGTCCTCGTTCACGGTTTTGTCTTCACTTCTGGCAGCCTGACGGAAGAAATGAGAAACAGATGTGATACTTCAGTTCCTTCCACACACACATATAAACCGTTCTTGTTCGCTTGCGTGCAGAAAAACCCACCTTGCAGAGAGCCAGAAGGGCGTTCCTGAAGTCTCCGCTCGTGTCAGACTTGATGTCGTCCTCCAGTTCCTTCTTGAATTCTGCAGAAAACCAGACGCAGTTTGGTTGCTCATTCCTGGTATATTACTATGTGTATCAAAAAGCGAAACTGCCCTTAAACCAGCTTATACGGTGAAGCTTATACGCCGTTCGTCAGTTGCATGTTTCTCAGTGCTTCTCAGCTGAGAAGCGCTCATCTCAGATTTAGTACAGCAAGCAGGTTTAAGCCTTATTCATGCTGATTTATGCTCATGGATTGTAACTCTTGGTGGTGCAACTGACTGTAGTCTCATTGGGATGGAAAGCTGTCTCACCCTCTTTCACAACATCAAATACAAATGAGTCACGTACAGCCGTATGCAAAAGTCTGGGGACACCTGGTCAAACACATCCTCATTTTAATGCACAATTACTGTTTATTTGCTGAATTTAAGATAAAACATAAAATGTGGCCTCTGAAAAAGATTACAAAAGCTACTTTTTACATTACGCCATCATTTTATATGTCTATCTCCAATATGCTAAACTCAGCAAATAAATAGAAACTGTGAACTAAATTTATCTGAAAATTGCCATTTTTAAGCGTGCACCTCACCATCTAATTTGACCGGGAATGTTCAAAAGTTTGCATATGACTGTACTGTAATCACACCAAAAGTGGTCAAGCTTACCATCCTTGTAGGCCTTTTTGAGATCTCTGATCTCTCTGTTGGTTCTGGAGGCCAAAATCTCAATGAGGTGGTCCTCATCTGTACCCAAGCCCTGAACAGAGAAAGAGAGAACACTGATGAGTACACGGATATTATGTATTATTATATTATGAAATGATGTAAAAAGATGATCTCTATGGACAACTAATGAGAAAGGATGGTAAAGATAAACTTCCATTTAACTGCCAGTCAAAACCAGAGTTGGCAGAGTTGACTTAAAGTGGAACTTCAGCCAACATGAATAATTTAACCATCACTTCATCTGTTGTAAACACATCTACTCACCTCTAACAGCAGCAAAGTCTTGAGAGTGAGATTTTATGGTTTAACTAAAACCCCCTTCTGATGATGCACGTTACTGCTCTGGGGTGAGCTGTGGGAAATGTTTTTCCTTCTAAAGTTATTGCTAGAAAGCCAGATATAATGTTTATGTTCATTAGTGACTATATAAGTACATTTATTTATTGCCTTTGGGGATGGGGATTCCTAATGGTTGTATGACGTATTTACGCAATGCACACTGGGTATTGTAGTGATAGAACACTGAGGGTTGAAAAACACTCAAACTGATGAGACTGAGGGATGCAATACTGTGCTACAGAATATAACATAACATAACATAACAAATAAGATATAAAATTGTAGTTTTAGGCCATTTAAACGCCGATTCAAAAAGAATGAGTTAAATTAGCTGTGCTACGACTGAGAAAGCACTCAACAGTGCGCTGCAGCAGTACTGTAATCATGGGACTGAGAAGCTCTGGCTAAGAACCATTTCTAATAGTCCATTCTTGTCCATTTTTGTTTTTTTGGTTTTTTTACACAATTTAAAAACCAGCTGTCCTTTATATTGTGTGGAAAGTTCATGATAAATAGAGATACAAATGGTCCAAAATTCAATCATGTTACATTGACTTATTATTAAAATTCTTTCATTCTACTATAAACTTATCTTTCCCAACATATGTATGTTTTGTTCCAACAGCAATAATTATTTTCAATAAGCACCACCCAACTCAGGAAGACACACACTGAATTCAGTTTTACAATGAGATGTGTCAGCATGCCGTCACTAACCTTCATGGCCAGTTTGAGCTGCTGGGCATCATACTGGGCGGGAGTCTTCAGCAAGGCCAAGACCACATCCTCCAGCTCCCCACTTAGAGCAGACTTCAGAGCTGCATCCAGGGGCTGCACACAGGAGACAGAAGATAGATTGATCTAAATGCTCATGCTTAAACATCTAAAATTTGTAGATTTAGAGCAAATGTAACAGTGAAGCTGATGCATATGTAGGTCCAAAAAAGTTTTGCTGTAAAAAGCTAATATTATAATAAATACATTAAGATTTTTTTTTTTACATTACAAAAACATTAAGAGCATTAGTAGTGATTTTATATACGACAACGTGTTTATTTAACTGTTTCCAAACTGCCTTTCATAGAAGCCCAGTATTATTTGTAGCTGTCACCCAATCCCTAATGGAATTTAACAAATCAATGAGATGGCTGGGAGCATCAAGAAGAAATCTGGAACCATAATTGGGCTTTCTAGCTCACAAGATATCAACAACTTTTTTGAAAAAGAAATACGACTGTTTCGATTTGATTCAAAATACTGCATTTACCATTCAATATTTTAACTACTCAATTATTTTAATGCATCTATATTTATTCTACATTCTGTAAGAGGGCACAAAATAAAGAAAAAAAACCTGTATGAATTGCTTTAATGAAAGACAGAAGTCACTGTGACAACACAATAGGTGTGGTACATGTTGAGAGAAACTGAGCGAGTAAGTGGGTGTGTCAGGCTTTAACTGAGTGACTGAGCCTTGTATTGACTTTGAGTGAGTGGGTCTCAAGGCTTCTGCAAGTTGCTTCATGTACTGCAGGCAAGTCTCAAAGCTACAGAGTGTGCCTCGGCTTCAATGAGTGAGTGCCATTAACGGCCTTACTGCCAAACATTACTACATCCCGTGGCTTGGACTTGCGCAAGTGTGTGTGAGTGAGAGTTTTACTGGTTTACTTTAATGCGCGAGAGCACATAGGTTTGAGATTTTACCTTGCCAGAAGCCTGCTGATAGGCGGCTTTGATCTGCTGCCGCTGGTCATTGCTTCTCTTCGCAAGCACCTCGATGATAGTGGCCTCATCCACACCTGAAACCATCACAATATAGAAATGAACACAAAGGTACAGTCATATCTGGCAGCCATGACTGGGCCATAAATGTCAAAACTCAAAAGTAACGAGAGAAAAAGATCTTTACATTAATGCTAATTTCTGCTAGCATCCCTATGGGATTTCTAATAGTACGTTAGCTATAATATGACACATGTGCATCTGTGCATTTTTTGAACAGTCTAAACATGGACAACTAAAGTAATTAACAGAAATTAACATATATTCGCCCTTGTATGTAGCAGTTTTCCAGAGAACAGCTCCCACATAGAGCTGCCACTGTTTTCTGATTCACTAAAACCTGGTTAGGCTACAGTTCATATTCGGAGTCAGTGATGTATCTAGAACTTCCAGAAGGACTAGAATGACATTTCTCATTAAATTTGTCCAACCCACTGCAAATCAAAACGTCACTAGTTGATTTAATTATCAGTTCTTAATTATGCTGATAGTTTATAGCTTTCTGTTCAGCTCCTGAAGGCCCAACCAATGGGAAAGCTCCACTGTATCTATCTAGATACCAACAGGGAAAAAATCCTGATTGGAGAATTTTCGGTTGGGCGTTTAAGGATTCAAACCCTTTTTGATTCCAAAGAATCAAATGAGTGTTACTACAATACAAAATAAAATAAGTTAAAAATTAGACACATATTTTGTAGTTCGATGAAGTTATCAGGCCTTCTCTGAAATAACAAACGGCACAATATAAGACGACATATCTGAAAAGACGTTTTACTATGACCAGCTAGACTTCAACTTAACGTATCCACCCCCACCCAGTTATTTTTGTAACTCAACCACTGTGTATACTGTGAACAAAGAAAAGAGACAATGAAATTGTTACTCCTACTTATTTTTATGGCAACTAATCATCAGATTAATCGTCAAATTTCAGGATCAATTACTGTACTGACCCTTTGCCTTGATGGCTTTGTCCAGCACTGCAGCATCTCCGCTGGCGCTGAACTGAGGAGCAGGCCTCACCGTTCCCTGGACAGACTGCACACACCAAACACGCCCTGTTAAAAAGTCAACAGGCCACACACACCCTACAACAGCGAAGCATGTGTGGGAAATCTAAAGACAACAAGAGGTTTTAAAGAATGCGCAGACAAACACACCCCCTTTATAAAAACGAAACACACCTTCATGACCTACAACAGACTTGCAGCAAATAACTCAATCAAGAGGCACTACACGGTCATCCATGGTAACTCGGGGTAATATAAACCGAAATGTACAGTATAAACTATCTGGACAGTAACAAAAACGATTCTAAAAAATGATTCTTGATGGCCATTTAGAATGTAAAGAGTATCTAAAGAAATTGTGGTATTGTTGGGTTCAATGTTAGTTAGCTAAATTCTTTCCACAGGATAACCTCTGCAGGCTAGCTAAACACAGTGGCCCTTATTCAATTCTGCAATAAAAGTGACCAGATTTAACCACTTTACGACGTACAAACTACTGCATCGGAATCATGAAACCTTCGTCTCACATGGAAACAAGTCAGCTTCAGTGCGTGAAATCAAGCACCAGCTGACCAGCAACTCACTTGCATATCGTTTACAAGAAGCACACCCTAATGCTTGCAGATTTCTCGGTGGAGAGCCAATAAGAAGACGGTGGCTTTCGGTGGCTTGTGAGCCAATAGCTATGCTTGTAGGTGGCCTATTGACCAAACTTTATAGCGTTCAAATTACAATGACCAGTAAGATTAAAATGTGAAACAAGGAAACGTCTTTTTAAAGAAAGCAGAATGATGCGACTGTGTAGTGTGATTATTTTCCTAAAAATAAAATGAAACGCTGTATTACTGCAGCGTAGGAGATGCTGAAGGCCAGTGTGTTTAGCTGTACCGCTACACAGCGTCAGCTTTAATGTGAGATGTGAGATCGTATGCTCATTTTAAATAGCAGTAAATACAACACATACAGCTGCCATAAGTAGTATTAAACCCAGACTGGGAAAATGATACTGCTAGCTTGGCGCTTACAGAAATACTGCAAATTCCACAAGACGCTAGAAATTAGCATTAGTATAGCAGTGGCAAACAAAAGGCTACTTATTACGTAAACAGTTCTTCATTAAATGGTGCTAAATTGTGCACATGTTCATGACAAGACATTTTTACAAAAGTCATAAAATTACTACAATATATTCCTCCAAAACTGCTGCCATTTATCTTAAAATCTTCAATACTACAAGAAGTTCACTGTTTTTTAGCAACTGAACTGTTAATCTTGAAGGTATAAGCAGTTTAAAAATAGAATTACCCAACTTAGCTTTAGTAGTCATACAGGTTTGCTAATATCAACAACATTAGGAGCTTCTTCAGTGCCAAACTAAATACTCAGAGGTTATGAATACTTAAAATGGCATAATTAAATGGTTCAGATGTAAACAAAGTCATTCAGAATGGTTTGTTGCGAAATGCTCCGTTTTAGAGAAACTTACTGGGTCAGAACTGTTCACAGCGGTGTGAATGGAACCAGACGTCCACCTCCTTATTGGCTTTGAAATGGCTTTGAATAGGTTTCCAGTTTTACAATAGTTTTGAGATATTTTTGGCTTAAAACATTTTCTGAAATACACTGAAGGCGAAGAGATGCATGTTGGGCGTGGTAAGGCAAAATAGTCCCCAAAGAATACTTTTTTTTGTTGATTTTTTCCAGATTTTCCATGATTTTAACAATCAACATAACATGTTTAGACCTGTATGGACTCACTAGCCATTGTGCAATGTCAAAAAAATGGCTATATTTGTGTTCCTATCACCTCCACTGTAAAGAACTGGGAGTTTGCAAGTTTCTAAAAGAACCACTTAACATCAAACTCTGTTTCAACACCTGAACTACGCAGAAATCAGTGGAATTCTGATTGGGTGGGTACAGACCCCCAAACTCCCCTCTACCGAGGCACCAGACTGTATAATCTGTCTAACAGAGCTCCAGAGGGCGTGTACCGAGGGCAGAAACAGTTAAGGCCTTTTCCTCTCCCACCAAAAAGGATGACGGGGTACAATGGGAGGGGTTCGGCATACCTCTGACTCATGCGCTCCTGCATGTGGGTTCTCCTTCTAGCACTTTTCTCCTCCTCATCCTCCTCCCCTCTTCTTGTTCTCTTTTTCTCCCACCCTCCCTATCTCTCCTTCTTCTCTCTTCCTCTTTTATTACTCACTCTCTCTCGCTCGTTCTCTCTCTCTCTCT
>JAILXH010220612.1:7362-19918 GCA_023558415.1 Piaractus mesopotamicus
AAAAATGTGTTTTAAGTAAGATTGTAACAGTAAAACGCGTCATATATTGTTCCAAATGAGCCTCAATACACACAGGTATCCAACAACACAGTCAGCAGACTGGAGCAATTAAAGCACTCAGTTTAATACTGATTATATTACTTGGAGAATAATAAAAAGAATCATGCATTCCCACAAATAAGGGCAGACCCTCCCTCCTCTGACAATATATTCCTCTTTAACTCAAAATCAAAAGCATGAGGAAAAGAACACTCTATGTTAGCGCATATTAGCTCTTGGCTATAGGGTTTAACTATAAATGATCACACTTTCATAATGTTGCATTCTCTAGTAAAATCATTACCATATTAACATTTTCAAGCTCTCCTTATTTGTGCTGTATCGAAAAATGATCGAATCGAGACGCCACTAATTCATACAAATTATGAATTTTTGTGATTAATGAGAATCATTTTTGTCATCCCTGCTGTAAATGTACTCTGCGGCCTTCAGACTCTAAGTGAAAGATGATTACGGGCTAAAATAGCTATCAAATAAGACAGAACAGGGAATGCCTTAATTAGGGATGCCCCAAATTTTCAGCCTACAACAAAGTATAAATATGTAAAAGTACAAATCTTCTTAATGATGAGCACCACAAAAAGTGTTAAATTAGACTTCCTTTGCTTTTGTGCACAGATCATTACTGTCACATCAAACAACAATAAAGTAATAATTTATGCAATAGTATAACAAAGGCTAGAAAAATCCAGCAGTTAGTTTTTGTCTTTGTTTTTTGGCTCACTGTCTTCTGAATTGCAGTTTCAGCCAAAAAGTTTTGTTTCGGTGACTTCACTAGTTCTAATGGCTGTAATGTATGTTTTAAGACTGATGGTTCACTTACATGTATCTTAGAATCGATGTTCAAACTGTGGCCTGTTTATTTACACATGGGCAAGTGTGACAGCAATAGCATCAAGGCAGAAAATGTTGAAAATGGATAGAACACCTCAGCTAATCTGAATATTTGAGAAGCTGCTACTGAAGCTTAGATTCTGCTATAGTGGCATAGATAATCAAATGGAAGGCTATTAAAATTGAACACATTTGTGCACCTGGTGTAGTACCCCTTTCTTGCAGGTGCTTTGGAATGAATAATGTATTTTGATGACCAAATTGTGATGTAAGCTACTTCAAAAGAGACCACCTATGTACACTGCTAGTGTGGCGAATTGAACACTAAATGTGCTTGGTTAGATTATGTAATCCTGTTTTACTGATTACAGTTAGATTTATGCAGAGTTAACTTGTTTTTTACTGCAGTTACTCTTAAGTATGTACATTTTTGTGCAGAGAAGCTTAAAAGGGAACCTCAAAAGTTTATTGTGTAGTTCTGAAGTTGGCTGCAAAATCACTGCTATTTCTCACTGAAAAACAAATATTTGACTATAATACTAAAAAAAAAACAACCTTTTACTTTGTATAAGAAGTCCATTATCTTCCACTGTAAATAATGGTTTGTCTGATCAACCAAGAAAATTAGTTTGTGTGACAACGGGCAGTTTAACTGATTTATTTAACTCAGTTTGTTTGAAAGAAACAATGCATAATTTTAGTTTAGATGAACAAAAACAATATTTAATGTGTTTAATAATATATATTTAATTTTTCAAATGTCAAGATGCTTAAAATGGACTTTTGTTTATGCTGTCTTTTTTTTATTTTTTGTAATTTGTTCAACAGAAGATAATAGTAATTTGATATGCATGTTTTCCTGCTGTTTCTTACACACATAATACATAATGGAGATGTGTTTCATTCTCCATTATGTATAATCCAGTGAAAGCAGAGCTCGATGTAAGCCTCAGTTATCTTCTTTTAATGGACGTGATGAGAGCACTGAAGATGATTCTCAGCGTGGGTCATACGTTCTTCTACTTTAAGTTCGGACCTGTGCTTCCTAGTCCAACGTGAATTTTTGTTTGTCTGCGCTCTCGCTGCACTTTCCATTCCAGAGAAGGGACTGGTCACAGCAAAGATGCACTGAAGTGCCCTGTTGAAGCTCTCTGTTGCTATAGAAACCACTCTTAGCTGCCACTCCAGGCATGGTAGGCATGGAAACGGAACATATGACAGTGGTCCAGTGGTTACATCATTGCAGTGCCATACATCTTGGGACTATGTAGGCCTACTCTGTGCACATCAGTGGAATGTAGGGACCTTGTTAGAGCAGCTGATCACCTGGATACATATCTGTTGAATGCAGGCCTACATAAGGTCAGGTAAGCGCGTTTTTAAAGGCGTAAAATCACTCGCTGTGCTACGGAACTGAGCTGTAAATGATAAAGAGGCTATTTATAGAATGAGTAGAGTTAGCATAGGTTTGTTTTCTGGCTTGCTCTCGATGTTGTGTCTCTGATAAGAAGCACATATGTAAATGCTTTCTGCCACGCTCTGCAGGATCTCTGCAAGCTCACATGTAAAAAAACAGTGCTTGGAAGTCATTTCAAATCTGATCTCTTCATGGTAGTAAAGAGTAGATTTTGCGGCTGAACCACATGCATTTTAGTTATTTTGTTACGTTTAACATGATCTTGAATGATCAACATTGATTTGTTGGGTAAAAATCTGTGAAAGCATCGTTTCTCTGGAACAGATGCTTAATAAGCTAAGTGCTGTATAAATTTGCCATTTTACCTTTTATTGGGTGCCATCATTGAAATGGCCTTCAAAGGTCTGTTCCACTTCCTATCCCCATTGAATGTATTTCGTTTCTGTTTGTCTTTTACTTTAATACAAAAAGCCGTCTGTGCAACCAGCCACATCCATAACCAATGAGTTATTATTGTCTGGCCTTTTTAGTGTACTGTGATGCTAATCGCAGCGCATGATCAAAGTGTGCTGGACGTGGAGTCAGGGCGCAGGTGTTCAGTACGCGGCACCTTGTTTTGATATCAAACATTATGCTAGACTTTAGCAGATAATGCTTTCCTTGAAGGGAAGCCATCAAGCCTAGAACTTAAACTCTTGCCTCATATTCCTTTGAGATATAAGGATCTTCCAACTAGGCCTGTTGAAGTGCTCTGGAGGCTTGAGTTAAGAGGAAATGCAGTTTCCCTTTGATGAAAGGTGAGAGTTGGGAAATGGAGTAGTATATGGCTGGAGGCCTCAGAGGATGGAATGTGGGTAGTGTGCAATCCTAGCTAGGGGTTATTTATAGTTCAATGGGCGTGAGACGCAGACGCTCAGACAAGCTGCCTTGTGACATCACATGCCAAATGACTGGGCCGCAGTCTGCTCTGCTGAAGCGGGGATAAAACCGAGTGTCCGGCATTTGTGGTTTATGATAACAGGATTAGTATGTCAGAAATATGGGTTAGCTTGTGGGGTTGGCTTTAATACTGTTGAGTGCAGTGTTTGCAGCAGGCTTTGCTGTCATGATTCTAGAAGCATGAAGTGGAATTGAACATGGATCGATGTAGAGATGTGAGTGGCAGAGCGTAGCCTTGTATGTATCATCGTTTTCATGCAATAAAGACCATGTTTATTTTATTTTTTTCCATGCTGCTTTATTTCAGCTGACTGAATGGAATAATTTACTGCCTATGTAACTGAGCTTGTGTATGTAGACTACAGTGGTATATGATTCATGTGGTTTATTGAGGGTGTTTCCTAGCTGTAAAAGTGTTTGTGTGCAGTCTGCCTTCACTTGAGTAGAGTGAGCAGGTGAGCAGGTAACTAACAGGCCTCTTTTGTTATATTCTGCTACAGTTTAAATCTTTACACAAGGGATCCATCTAAAACTACAACATATAAAGAATATCTGTTTTGAGCTGCACATCCTTGTTTGTTAGAACAGCTTTCAAATGTGCACCACTGCCACTTCTAGATTTTAAAAAGCTACAGATCCCATAGAGGTGCTCGGTAAAATTAGCATTGTACTAGGCATGGCAAATCTGGTTTTCTGACTGTATCAGGCTGTCAGTGTAAACAAGATAAATAATAAAAAGGTCATGAAATGACAAGCATTCGGTGTTTTATTTTACCTGTGTTCAGCGGTTTTAGTCTATTTTAGTGTGAGTTGGCTTTTATGCTGTGCATATGGTGTAGTTGCATTCCAGTCATGTCCAGGGAAGCAACAGTAAAATGTCTGCATTTTATTTGTTTTTCTGCATTTGTAACCCTGCATGAATAAATGTTACATTTCTCTGTAATGCTAATCAAGATGGACCTCTATTGGAATTGACTGACCCATGCTCAGAGTTCTCATAGTAGTGCATCCCAGCTAGTTTTGAGCCGCATTGGTTCAGTCAAGGAAAAACCCTTGATAAAGGGAAATCTTCTACTGATTTCAATACATATTTTCAGGAACACAGTCCAGATGCTATTTTCACAAAGTTGAATTTTGTCGCTTAGCCAGATGACGTAAACCCAAAGTTAAGCGCTGTTCAATAATATGAGAGGTAAGGGACTTCAGTTACTGCGCTAACTGAGAAACCCTGCTTTGTGAAACAAACTTAAATGTTTCCAGTCATGATTTAAGATGAAACAAAAGCATAATTAACAACACACATACTAGACATGGCTCAGGCGTATAGGAAATTGAATAAACTTAAGTCAAACCCATTTGAACCTTTTAATAGTACTTTTTCCCCTGAAAAACATAAGTGATCTTTTAGTATTTTGTGCAGCATCGCTTGACACAAATGACAGCACTAAGCCTTTTTTTATTTAATGCTTTATCGTACTGAACAAAACATGAGAAGAGATTTTGGATAATTTATCCACGTAGAAGCTTTATCTCTGATGTCTTTGGGTTTGATTTTGTTTACAGTCAAACCTTTGTTGGTTTCTGGTGGGTCTGGGGTCATTAAGTAGTTGGAGGGTCCACCTGTGGCACATTCTAGGCAGAGGCAAGGAGTTCATAATGCCATTGATGTTAATGAAGGACAGCATCAGAAAAAATACTCCATTTGAAACTGATTCTGTTTAAATGCTTCATTAGTGTGCAAACTTATTGTTAGGACCTATAGAACTTAATGATTTACTGCAGTTTGAAAAGACAGCAGTTTTGATGCATTTTATGATGCATTTACTTTTATTTATTCATGTAAAAAATAAATCATGCAGCTCCACAGTTGTGTTCTGTTCAGCGGTTGAAGCTTCCCCTTGTGAACAATAAGGGCTGTGGTGTGACTGAGCTGGCAATGTGCTTGACCTGCTTACACTGCTGGCTGACAGTGAGCTCCAAGTTCCAGAACTTTGCTGTTTGCACTATTGGAATTAAAACAGTGATGCTGAGGTCACTGTGCTAATGCCGACATGGCTAACTTATTTTCCCCATTGGTGTAAAACTTGGGTTGTACAGTCTTTTATGGTGATTGATCATAAAAGCCCTGCATGGTTAGCTTGAGGTATACCTTGTTTAAGATCATGTAATTTGCACTCTGTAGTCCATGCACTGTGTGATTGGCAAAGGCAAGAGTACATTGCAGTCTGATGAGTATTCTCGATGCTAAAAAAAATACATTGCTGTCAGGCCTAACTCGGTTTCTACTACAGTAAGACTTCTCAGAGAGAGACACTTGATAGTTTGTTGTTTACACAGCCACATTACATGACTATTATAGACTTTTATAGAAAACTAAAACTCTCTGTATTGTCCATTGTCTGCTAGATAAAGAGGTTTTAATAGATTTTCTATTTTGTTTGCCTTCTGTACGGAGACTTATGCTGCTAGATGAGTTTGTAAGTGGTATCTTACTTAAGAGTGGATGATGTGGCAAAAATATAATATAAAGAAACTTCACATTTGCATGATAATTTGTGTTTTTGTGAGGTTTGATAAGCAACAGTTGGGTCCAATAAAATAAATACTGTCACAAAATATGAATGAATTTTGTTCAGCCTTTCACATATTACACTACAGTTAATCCAAAACAGAACTAATTATGTACTAATTGTGCAGTTGGTCAGTGTTATTTAAGTATTGATGATCTCTACATCATGCTCAGACAAGTATGTTGTGTTGTTAATTATAATGATAATATTAGAAATTATCATATGACCCACTCCTCATCTAATTCCATTCTGTATTACTGAGTATTACTGATAGGTATTGTGTCCTCCAGTACCTTCAGACCTCTGTTTTTGACCCCTGTGGCAAAGCAGTGTAGCATACTCAAGTTAAAATGCATCCAAATTTTGTTCTCAAATACATTTCACCTGGCAAGTGGGAATATGTCTAGACAGCCTGTACACACCCCAACTTGGCATGAGCTTTACAATAGAGCAAATCTTGTCTTCCTGCTGAGTGAGACATTTAATCTCTTTTACACCCAGACTAGCAGTTGCTACAGTGGCACTTTCAGTTCTGATTGAACAGAAGATAAAATGGCAAATAACTGAGATTTGGGACTAATAAGGTTTACACAGAATTGATGGGTTAAGCCAGGGTTACCGTGTGTGATTTTAGCCTGTTTTTAAGCCTGATTTGAATTTCAGTGTCAGCTTGACTGAATGGATTTGTAAGTTATAACAGTTAAGACAATGATGTTATTTATTTATTTACAGATTTTTTTTTTTGTTTTGTTAATTGTCTTTGTAAAACAGACTGTAGAAACACCATCCCTGTCTACATCATCTCCTGATTTTAGTTTTAGTACACAATATGGCACTAGTTAGCAAAGCTGCTGTTGCACGCTTTTCCTAAGTTTTTGCACATTTTGGGAGAAACTGCTTTATTGGAAATATCAGTGTCAGTCGGACTGAACGTTTTTATACAGCCTGAGCAAACCAAAGAACAAGAACAAGTGTTTGCCTGACTTTAAACAGAGATGGCATATTTGCATCGATGGGTTTCTGTATTGTGCTGATATGAGAAGAAAATCCTAGATTGAGTATCGGAGGGACAAAAGTGTTAATCCAGTACAGTCATGTAACAAATATAGAGTGGAGCGTTTGAGCAGGCCGGTGCCGGTAACAGAATCCTTTTATTTGGATAACTGTTTGGGAAAATAACCAGGGTACACTGTTAAACTGGGCTGAACTGGGATTTAACCAGGGTATTTTTTAAAATTTTCTTTGCTTTACTTTTTAATTGACAAAGATTAAGCATTAACTTGCACACTGTCACTTTATTCCTGCATTGTTTTCAGAATTAAGGTCCATTTCAGAATTACTGCATTGAAATAATAATAATGATAATAATAATAATTGTTGTTACTATTATTGTTATCACTAATGCTTACAGAAACATGACCGATGCATCAGCTATGGTACTTGGTGCAGAGATAGCCTTGACTTTCAAGCAGACAAACAAGCATTTACCATTTGAATTGAAACTTTTTATCATCTCTTTCAAATAAAAGAACATAACACAGTTCAGTAAAAAGTTGTGGCTGTAGTATGTTGTCATCTTTAACTTGGCCATGAAACTGTAATTGATCAAGGAAGAAGGAACAGAATCGTGAATGTGAATGTAAACGTACACTGTGCCATAAGCGGCTTTAGGTATGATATATGCCTGAGCGCATTCAACCAGCACATACCAACAGCCAGATTTAAAGAACTGTCTCATCTCTACTAGGTACAACACATGGTATTATTGTAGGATATCACATCACCCAAAAAGTTAGTTAAATTATGTTCAGGCTGGAGTCTTGCTGTGGTTTGCATGGGTTAATTGAATAAATGAAGAAAGTGGCAATAAATGAGTTTGTAATATCATGGAAGGCTGTTGGTGTGATAACTCAGTTAGCTATCAAGCAAGCTTGTTTAAAGGGTTCTTTGCATTGTAAAAGCGTTCTTCAGATTGGTGAAAAATATGCTGTAGGTGGTTCTGTATAGAATCTTTTTGAAAAGTGTTCTATATAGCACCCAAAAGGGTTCTTTTATTACTACAAGCTTGACATCGTAACAGTAGAAGAACACTTTTGGGTGCTATTTTCAAAAAGGTTCCTTATAGAACCATATACAACACATTCTGAAGAACGCTTTCACAATGCAGAGAACCTTATAATAATGCAAGGGGTTCTTTGACTGTTAATGGTTCTATCTAGAACCATTTTCTTTACTAAAGAACCCTTGAAGAAAGGTCATTTTTAAGTGTGTACTTTTAGACCGCGTGTCAGGCTCCAGTCCTCGCAGGCCAGAACGCTGCAGACTTCAGCACATGGCCTCATTACACACACCTGATTTAGCTCATCAGCTAGTTTGCGAGGCCTTCATGAACTGAAATTGGAGCTTTAGATGAGGGTAAACACTAATATCCACAGCTATTTTGCCCAGAAGGTCCCCAGTTTTACGTGCCTGTTTTAGACTGTAAAGTGCTTCAATTAAAAAGAAAATTTTACAGCTTAGTTGTATTTTAAAGAAGAAATATAGGAGGAACTGTGCCATCTCTGTGAAAAGTTAGAGTTTTTTCAGCTTTTGAGCCATTCTGCGGCACTGGAGTTCCTTCTCACAAGCACCTCTTACGAAATGGCTTCTAAAGGTTAGAATGGGCTTCTATGAATTTACACAGGAATTCAGATGACTTCATATGATGGTAAAGTATTGAATGAAAATGTGTTTTGCTCTGAGCAATAGAAAAATAGAGATTGAGTGTTAAATGTTCAAGTATAGGGGTAGTGTGTGATTTTTAAAGCTCATATACCCAGAACTTTCCCCTACTCGTGAACATATCTTTTGTTCTCGATAGCTTGAGCTGCTTGAGCAGTGTAGTTCTTGACACCTTTGAAAAACTAAAGCAGCGTTGCAGAGGCAGCAGGATTATCAGGCTCACAGTGTGTGGATTTTCAGAAGGTACACCCACTCCATGGCTTCAGAGCCAAGAACCTCAACATGTTTATTTCACTCAGAGCTTTTCAGTTCGGTGTTAATAGAATACCTTCTGTTGGGAAGCAAGTCTAATCTTTCTATATTCATGTTCATTACTGTTTCCAGCCCAACTCTGAGGGTACACAGTTGATGCTATACTAAAATGAACCATGTGCTCTGTACTTTCCAAGAAATCAGCTGTTTTTAAGATCTGAGTTTTTAGGTAGCTGGTAGCCTAGCCTACACCTAGAGAGCCCATATCATGGAAAACTGAATTTTCCTCTTGAATGAAAGAGCTTAAGTAAGGAGAGTTTGATGCAACATTTTAATATATATTGTGGTCAGTACATTTGTACAATTGTTGCACCATTAACTTCCATTCAAATTCAAGAACATTTTATTCCTTCTCCTGTAAAATTAGTTTCTGAGTTGAAAGTTTTTGTTGTTACAGTGACAGTATGCTCCTTTTAAACATATAAGCCAACGCCTTGAAGTACTGCTTTCTGAGTTGAAAGTAAAGAGTCATATTAAGTTAGATTTTTTTGCTTTGTATGTCTAAAAATCTTTGAAGTGAGTATGAAACTATTATTTATCTGTTGTATAGTTTACGAAAATGAGCGGGATGAGCTGATCATTCTGTAATTGGAATAAGGATTTATTGTTTGAATGCAAACCTGTTTTGAATGTGCTTGGCAGTTGGCTAAAGAGAGCACCTAACTTGCTTGGGGAGGTCTGTTCTGGCAAGCCCATATCACCACCACAGATACTGGCTGTCCCCGTAGTTGTTGGTTCTTCAGGTTTTCTACAGCAGTGGTTCAGCTGTCAACACTCCATTTTAAATTCCACTCATCTGCTGTCAGCTTCAGCTGGAGACGTGTAAAGTTTATAACACTGAAGTATGATAATATTAGCGTTTTGTGTGTTGCTTTCAGAGACTGTCCTTGAATGTTACTTGAAGAGCTTGTCAGCTCACTCTGAGTAGCAACTAAAGTTGCAACAATTTTAATACAGTATTGAACATTTGAAAAGATACGTGTCGCAAAGCAATCCCTTAAATCATTTGGACTGCATTCTTCTCAAATAAGAAAATTAAGAATTATAGTGAATTTTATCGAACAATGTTAATATAATGACTTAAATGTCTATTGGTGAAAAATGATATCGCACAGCTCTAATTCACAGCTCCTGAGAAAAATATCAGTGTAGTTTGTGTGCTATCCCTCACTTTCATACTGTGCCATGCTAAAATTAATGTTTTGATCAGACTTTCTGTTTCTGTGCCATAGACCGTGACCTGAGCCATGGGGGCATTCCTGGACAAGCCCAAGACAGAGAAGCACAACGCACATGGCGAGGGCAACGGCCTGCGCTATGGGTTAAGCAGCATGCAGGGATGGCGGGTGGAGATGGAGGATGCACACACAGCCACAGTGGGCCTCCCCCACGGCCTGGATGACTGGTCCTTCTTCGCTGTGTACGATGGGCACGCGGGCTCGCGCGTAGCCAATTACTGTTCAAAGCATCTGCTGGAGCACATAGTAGCGGCCGGCTCAGCGGATGAGCTACGGCGAGCTGGTGCGCCATCACCTGAGACGCCGGCCGTGGAGGCGGTGAAGAGTGGCATTCGTGCCGGCTTCCTACGCATCGACGAGCACATGCGCAGCTTCACAGACCTGCGCAACGGTATGGACCGCAGTGGCTCCACGGCCGTGGCCGTGCTACTCTCGCCCGAGCACATGTACTTCATTAACTGTGGCGACTCGCGGGCGCTGCTGTGTCGAAATGCGCATGTCTGCTTCTCCACGCTGGACCACAAGCCATGCAACCCACGCGAGAAGGAGCGCATCCAGAATGCCGGTGGTTCCGTCATGATCCAGCGGGTCAACGGCTCGCTGGCCGTGTCACGGGCGCTCGGCGATTATGACTACAAGTGTGTGGAGGGAAAGGGCCCCACGGAGCAGCTGGTATCACCTGAGCCCGAGGTGTTCGAGATCGTGCGTTCTGAGGCTGAAGACGAGTTTGTGGTGCTTGCTTGCGACGGCATCTGGGATGTGATGAGCAACGAGGAGCTATGCGCCTTCGTCCGCGCTAGGCTGGAGGTGTCTGATGACTTGGAGAAAGTTTGCAATGAGGTGGTGGATACGTGTCTACACAAGGTACAGGGGCATTTCTGCCTTTAGGATTACCTTAGCTAACTCGACAGTTAGTCTTGCGAGCTGTTTTTTTCCCTTAAATTGTCCTGTATTGTGGTGTTTCTGGGATTACCGGAGGAAATTTCTCTTTATATCTCCCTTCAGGGAAGCCGAGACAACATGAGTGTTGTGTTAGTGTGTTTGCCAAATGCACCCAAAGTGTCAGAGGAGGCAGTGAAGAAAGATGCAGAGCTGGATAAGTTTCTTGAATCACGTGTGGAAGGTGAGATTTGCATTATTCTTTGTCTTTTTGTTCTTTTTACCTTTACACTCACAATGTCATAGCCATAATGGCTGCATTATTACAAGGAAGTTAACTGATGGTAGTGTACCTGCTTAGAAACCTTGTGATACATATTTAGGTCCCCCTTTATTTGGATAGCCCCCAGCAGATTATGTACAGACGTTCAAATTATTAATATATCTGGTTAGGGTTAGGATTAGTAACTTTATAGGGTTATGATCAGGAATCAAGTGTTAAGAGTTAAGTTCAAGTTTTGGATTTAAGTTAAGGTTATGATTAGGGCTAAGACTAGGTTTAGTGATAGAGAAGACTACAGTGAACAGATATAAAGTAATATATTAGATCTTCCAAACATTTACAGTGTACCGTTCAATTAAAATGTTACCTGTGTTAAAATATTCTCCTTGAACAGTGTAAATGTCTGTTCCAGCTTTGGTTTGGTATTCCTTGTAGACAAGAAAGTAGATAAGAGGTGGGTTTGCTTGAATTCACGGTATACACATTAGAAGGCTAACATAGGCTACAGCTAAGAAAATAAGCATATATTGCATGCATCGAAGCATTAAGTAACATCTAGCAAGCCTGCTAACTACCTACAGCATTAGGGGAAAAACAAAAAGCACAACAAAAATATAGCCAAAAGTAAACAATGCTTACCATAGAGTCAGTGCTTGGAAGTATCTGCTTCTGTCCCATTAAAAATTAGGTGGACCACACGGGAGTATCTTCATTGTGATGTAATTATAGGGTGAAAAATGATCACTGTACACCCAGAGATTTCAGTATCTCTGTTAAACAACCCTCTTGCTAGTCAGTGTTCTTGGCCAGAAGTCATAGTTTACATGATTCAGCATCACTAGGAAATCAGTAGCAATGTACAAGACTGCTCAAGTATTTTCTTTTTCTATTGTTACATTCTGGAATACAAGACTTCACTGTGGGAGGCTTTTTGTTTTAGCTTGTTCAATCAGAAGTACTAAACTGTCTCTCAGCAAGCAACCTTGACCTAGTAGCCTACTGTGCTAACAAATTGCCAACTCAGTGGTTGTGTTTACTCTAGTGATGTTTTGCGCCAGTTTCACAGTGCGTCCAAGAGTTTTGAATGCAGAATTATACTGGGAGCTGGAAGTTATGTAGATGATATGTCACTTTGCACTAAAATCTGTAAATACAGTCTGTCCCTGCTCTTTTATTAAATTCCTACATTTCTATTGCTTGTTAGCTACATTAGCCTTTTAGCTCCAGGGCAAAGCTAAAAAAAATTGGCCACTGAACATTTGGGGTAAATTTGACTTCTTTTTTTTTTTTTTTTTTTTAAACA
>JAILXH010220727.1:16098-30009 GCA_023558415.1 Piaractus mesopotamicus
AACTCGATGGCAGCTGTAAGTATGCTTAGTTTGCATGACAGCAGAATTGAAACCTATGGCTAAACCTGAGGTTTTATCGCTAGTCTGTATGCCGAGTTGCACTGTAAGGGGAAAAAAAAGAAATGATTGCAGTCGAATAATGAGAAAAAATAAGGTAATGTAATGCAAAATAGTGCTATCAATACAGACCTAAAAGGATCCCTCACCCCAAGCTAAAAAGCTCTTTTTAAACTTTGTCTTGCCATTTCAGTCTCCTGGTTCTTGCCAAATTAAAAGATGTCTCCCTATTCAAAAATACAGTAAATCGCCTCAGAGATTGTCTGCGTTTGGTCAGATTTGAGGCCACAGAAATGGGGGAAAAAAGCAGTGACTTGGCTGATAAGCATCTTGTTCCTTGCCAGTCATAATGTATTGGTCTCTAAAGCAGAGGCTTTGTACAGTGTGGCTTGGCAGCTCCAATGGGTCTTTTGGGAAAGGCCCAAGATGATAAAGTGATACCGTAGTGATATCTAAACCAGGGGAAATAAATCTCCAACAGGCCAGTCTTAGGCCTGGACAGAACCTGCTCTGCTGCACTTGCACATAAACCCCAAGTCCTTAGTAGAGACTGTCACATTTTTAAATCAGGTTTTGTTTATTGATTTAAAGGTTCTCAAAATAAGTCTTTAATCCTGTCTGAGTGTAGTCCCAGTCCGATAGCACATTCCCTTTTGATCAACAGAGGAAGACACTGCTGGCCTTGGAGAAGGAGGAAGAAGAGGAACGCAACAAGACCATAGAAAGCCTCAAAACTGCGCTGCGGACACAACCTATGAGGTTTGCCCACATTACCTTAGAAGACAATGACGGTTTTTATGTTACAGAAATTACGTTAAATCAGTTTACATAGTACATCTGACGTGAATTAATTAAGCTGAACAGTGGCAGTCAAGTAATTGCACTTTGCGCTTAAATTCATATCTCTCATCACTTGTGACCTACAATCTCATTCTCCCTCCCTCCATTTTACACGTCATGGCAGATAGATTAGTTTGTGTTGGATAGAAGTTCTGGGAAGCTAACAAACCAAGATATGCACAGGTGTACAAGTCAGAGAACATCCTTCATTTATTTAATTTCTATTCAAAACAGCCGTTATGTACAAGTTATTCATTTTTCAGTATGTAAAGGTTAGGTATAAGAGAATGTTAGGAAGGTGAAAGTAAGTGGAAAACGTTTCCAAAAAAATTATTTCAAATATAGAAAAAATAAGACTCTTTGTAATGAGACAATTGTGTAATTTTCTGTTAAATAAATGTTTCCTGCGTGTTTCATGATGCTGAAAACATAATGAACTTGTACTTAATGGCTTTCTTGACTGGAAATTAAGTAAATGAAGGGTAGTCTCTGATTTTTGCATGGTACTGTATGAACCTTTGATGAAACACCTATGAATTTAAGGGTTAATTAACTATAGCTTAGAATGATCCCTGTGTTAATATGACAACTAGTATGTTTTTTTTAATAAATTCCTCACTCAGTCATAAATAATAAGCATGCTAAGGTTCCTGACCTTTGTTGGCTTAAGCACACAGTTCCATACAGTCAGGCTTCTGGCTGCAGCTGCTTCAAGTTGACTTACATTAACGTTTTGCTGATGTAATACGTCATTAAGTTTTCCATCCATTGAGTAGCACATGACTACCTCATTTTCTCATTAAAAACACACCCTCCCCTTTGGTCTGCTCTTTGGGGGCTGTTTGTCATTAAGCCTGTGACGAAAATGCGGTCCTGCATGCGTTTGATGGCTGGTTACTGCCCTGATCTTTTGACCTTGGGCTTTGAGCAGCTCCATTAACCCCTGCCGAGGCTGCATCTAGTTACTCCACCCTGTTTTGTCCCTCATGATATTTGTCTGCACTAGGAGGAGTTGGTTGTCTTCTTATTAGTGAATCAGTCTGAAGGTGACTTCTGACTGGAATGTTAGAATCGGTTACAGCAAAATTCAGTAAACCATGACAGGATATTCTGGAGAAAGACTATCCATGTGGTCACTAGGAGTCAGAATAAACTTGACAGCACTTGATGGAGTTCAGACAAAAGGACATTCTAGTCTACTAACCCCAAATGTAGCTGTTGAGCAGAACCCCTGTATCTCCTGTATGACAGGTTTGTTACTCGGTTCATTGACCTGGATGGTCTGACCTGCATCCTGAACTTCCTGAAGAGCATGGACTATGAGACTACAGAGTCTCAGATCCACACATCCCTCATTGGCTGTATCAAAGCACTGATGAACAACTCTCAGGGCCGCGCTCATGTGCTCTCCCACCCCGAGAGCATCAACATCATCGCCCAGAGTCTGGCCACCGAGAACATCAAGACCAAAGTGGCTGTGTTGGAGATCATGGGAGCTGTGTGCTTGGTTCCTGGAGGCCACAAGAAAGTTCTAGAGGCTATGCTGCATTACCAGAAATTCGCTTGTGAACGAACACGATTTCAGGTGGGCCACTGAGAAAGTTTAAAACATCTGACATTTGACATTGGCTGCTACTAAATCCATCTGTACTTGTATGTTTTGTACCTGTCATGACTCCATGCTTACCTACCTATGATACATCTCTGTGTAGATGCTTCTGAATGATTTGGATCGAAGTACGGGTCGGTACAGGGACGAGGTCAGCTTGAAGACGGCCATTATGTCCTTCATTAATGCTGTTCTGAGCCAGGGGGCTGGAGAGGTAAGCTCTCTAATGCACAGCTGGTTCCTCTTTTGTTTTGGAAGAAATACTCAGATAAGTCCCTGAATGCTTGTCATTCTTTAGCAGATATTGAGAAGATGTTACATACATTGTACTTCTTGCTTATGTTGTGTGTGTTTATTCACCCACAGACCAGTCTTGAGTTCAGGGTACATTTGAGATACGAGTTCCTCATGTTGGGGATTCAGCCCATCATTGATAAACTCAGGTCACATGAGAACTCTACGTTAGACCGGTAAGTCTCATAAGTAATCTTTGAGATTCATCATTATTGTTTTGGTTAATGCTAATAAAGTACAGTGCTTCTGGTTTGTGGCCACGCTCTCATGTGTTGTATTTTGTTTATTCAGGCACTTGGATTACTTTGAAATGCTAAGAAATGATGATGAGCTCACTGTATCACGACGCTTTGAAAGTGTAAGTGGACATGGTGATCTGTTGTACTTATTTTTGAAGTTTATTAGTTTATTTAATATTACTTTTGTCCCCTTTTCAGGTGCATATAGACACTAAAAGTGCTTCCCAGGTGTTTGACCTCATACGCAAGAAGATGAACCACACAGATGCATACCCGCACTTTATGTCCATACTGCACCACTGCCTGCTTATGCCTCGTGAGTCTTTCTTTCTTGCTTTGTATCAGGTTGCTAAGCTTATTAAAGTTAATAATGTTATATTCAGTTTTAAGTGAAATCATAACACTGATAAAAACATAAAATCAAGATAAAATACGTTCTCTGTTGCAGATAAGAGGAGTGGGAACACGGTGCAGTACTGGTTACTTCTTGACCGCATCGTCCAACAGATGGTCCTCCAGAATGACAAGGGTCATGACCCTGACGTCACCCCTTTGGAAAACTTTAATGTCAAGAATGTGGTTAGAATGTGAGTTTCAGAGATGCATTTTCTGTTGTTCTTACATCTATTGAGTACAATTTTTGTTACATTTGTGCTCCTTACATATATTGTGTACCTACAAGGTTTCAAGTATTTCAAGGGTTTCCCCACCTGTAAGCTGTGCTTGGGTGATTCCCCAAGTATACTCACAGTCATCCAAGTATATTTTGTGCCATTTTAACAATATACAAAATATTTTATATTATATTTTGTATATCTTTTAATATTTCTATAAATATTTTCTTATTTTAAAATAATTATACATATTATACATGCCTTATTTGAATACCTAATTAAGTAAAAAGAATACTGAGATGAGTTTGGGTACCTGCATATAGTAGAAAGTGGAATACCACCACCTGCCCCGAAGTCCCCTGCGATGCCCCCGTCCCCCTCAGTTTATTTCAGACCAGTGGGAAACACTGTCTAGTATTATATTAGTTCATTTAAGAAAATTTTAGCTTCACTACAGTGCTGATGTGAATCACAATATTGCATTTCTTCAAATATTAGGTATAAGGAAAATTAATCTGGTCATCCAAGCTCTATTTTTACCATTTTCAACAACTCTTTCCAGGCTTGTCAATGAAAACGAGGTCAAACAGTGGAAGGAGCAGGCAGAAAAGATGCGTAAAGGTCTGTAGCTTAATGACAATGAACTAGTTTTCCTTGTGTCTCTGCAAAAGAGCTTCTCTTTCCAAAGAGACGGAATACAGAAAACAGCTGTCCATGTTCAGACTTTGCTATGATGTGTCTATTATAATCCAGTTATTTTATTATTGAACTCTTGACCATGACAGACCACCATGAGCTTCAGCAGAAGATGGAGAAGAAGGAGCGAGAGTGTGACGCCAAGACCCAGGAGAAAGAGGAAATGATGCAAACACTCAACAAGATGAAGGAGAAGCTTGAGAAGGAGACGGCAGAACATAGACTGGTCAAGCAACAAGCGTCAGAACTTGGTGCTCGCCTACATGAACTCAGCACGGTACACAGATGCTTCTTAAATGCTAGTCCCCTGTTTATTTTGTGTCTAATTTATCTCATTTTTTAGAATAACCACATTCAACATAATTGTTGGAGATATGTAGAATATGTATGTAGACATGTAGGATATCTAGATATGTAGACATGTTGAATAAATATGTAGAACAGTGCCTGTAATCAAACCTCAATAAAGCTGTCACAGTTATGAACTAATATTCAAATAAATGTGTCGCCAGGTAACAGTTAACAACTTGAACATTTGTTGATGTAGCTATAGACCATTAAAATAAATTGTTACTCATAGTTCAGATGTAGGTCCACCTTTGTGCTAATTAGGATTCAATTTCTCACGTTTACAGAGACAGGTAGCCAGCGTGCCTGGTGGTCCCCCCCTCATACCTGGACCTCCAGGTGGTCCTCTCTCTCCTCCACCTCCTCCCCCTCCTCCTGGGGGTATGATGCCTCCTCCTCCACCTCCACCACCCTGTGGTGCTATGATGCCCCCACCTCCACCCCCTCCACCTGGCGGCCCTCCACCGCCCCTTGGTCGTCCACCTCTAGGTGGGCCTCCTCCTCCTCCTGGAGCCCCCGTATGCCCAGCCCTCAAGAAGAAAAATATTCCTCAGCCTTCCAATCCACTCAAGTCCTTCAACTGGGCCAAGCTGTCTGAGGTGAGTCTGCTTGAGATTAATGGGTCATGCTGATGCTCAACTACAACATGAAATGCCAGTCTCTTTAAATGGACAGGTGTTCTATTTGCTGTAAAACTAGGGCTAGGCTTGCATCAGCTGGCCGATAAAATTGATCAAGTTACCACAAATTTACTGGTGAAAATCACATTGATCAAGCATGATATTGCTTTGAAGTTGCTTGGTTAATGTTATAACGAACATCTGTGTCTAGAGTGAGTAAATTGACTCATTATTGAGGATTTTAATACGTTCGTGATCTTATACTACTCTTTACAGACACTTATAAGTTGGCATGTACTAGATACTCACCTTTATTACAACAATACAGGCTAAACTGGAAAATCTATACCATTAGCATAACATAACACAAAATGTGAAGACAACCATTGGAAATTAAGACTTTTCTGTTTTTGTGGCTTAAGATAATTTTGTCATCATAAGTGACAATTCACTGTCGATGTTAGACAGTCATATCTGTCAGGAAAGCACTGAGGCTGCTGACACCTTGCAGGTGTTTTCTGTGATCAGACTGGATAGTATGTTAAATATTGACTTTATTCAGCACACTGACTTTGGTTATAGAAGCACATGTTTAGTCATGATACGATCTGGTTTTGGTTGCTTTAGAAGCGCTGTGGTCACTGGTGTAACCAGTTTTTCCTTTTCACAGAACAAGCTGGAAGGCACAGTGTGGGCTGAGGTGGATGACATCAAAGTTTTCAAGATCTTAGACCTGGCGGACATTGAGAAGACCTTCTCAGCATACCAGAGACAGCAGGTCACTAAAAAGAGAAATATCTCTCTTACCCCTTTTATCACTCTTATTCAAGAGAAAATGACAAAGCATTTGCAGTCAGTCATGCATGAGGTTTATATGATTTTAACGCTTGAGCTGTATTTACCTAAGGTGGCCCCTCAACAGAGAATTACAGAGCATGGTGTTTTAATTGCCATAATACGTTTATAATGCATAATAGCTGTGATGTCATAAGACAAAACAGATGGGTTCTTAATGAAAAACATACACTGGCAGGCGACTTATATTGTGCTTACTTAAATTAATTGCAGTGTAATTGTCATGCAAAAGCTGTATACACATAGCAAGGAGACCAAGAACCTTTCTGATTTGTTATGGCTATTTCATTTGACCTTTTTTGATGCATTGTTGTATTCACCATGCTAATAAGCTATATCGTGCATTAGGTACTTTAACTGCCTAATAATTTATTCAGGCGCTCACACTAGCATGCTTAATGATGAGTTACATTTGTACTAAGTTGCTCCGTCTCTCTAGGGCCATTTGGACAATTCTTTTAGAATTATGGTACCATTACATTCATCATAGTTTATATTTTTTACTTTAATGGATGAGGAAGTAATTACATTTCATTGCTGATATTATGAATGGGTACTTCAGGCTATTAAGTTTCAACAGATGGTCAAATAATTCCATCCACTGGAACTGGGAGTAAGCACTTTAGGTGCTAGTGAGGCTTAGCCAAGATGATAAATATTTAACAGTAGTTGTTCCTCAACACGCATGCACCTGCCAGTGCTTACAGTGGCAAACTCCACCATGCATCTCTGCTTTCATGCACCCTCATTCTCACCATGCATTACCAGTCATCTCATCTTGAGCACTAGCCTGTTGTTTTGGCTGAATTCACCAAACAGCGCTCTCTCTCTAACGTGTGCTGCATCTTCCTTGCTTCTTGCCTGCATTTTAGGACTTCTTTATGGTCAATAACAGCAAACAGGTAAGAGTTACTGCAGAGAACTACAACTTATTTTGTTTGTCTGCTGCATTTTTTGAAAGTGTTACTTGCTCAGTACTTGATATCTAGCTAATACCACCAATTAATGTCCATTTCCCATCATTTAATATTCAGTAATATTCTCATTGTTCACAAAGTGTTTCAACTGTTTTGAAACCCCTGTGAGTGACGAAATGCACAGATGAATAATCTTCTTAACCTCTTTAACCCCAGAAAGAGGCAGAGGACGACACTCTGAGCTCGAAAAAAGTCAAAGAGTTGTCCGTCATCGATGGCCGTCGGGCCCAGAACTGCAACATCCTGCTCTCACGGTGAGTGATGCTTTTAACCTTGGCTGTGAGTTTCGCTGTCTGGCTTCCAGACGTGAAGTCATATCCTGCACGTACAGCTCTGAACTCTGATGCTTGATTTGATAGTGTCCTCTTCAGTGTTTCCAATGAAACACTTGTGTTGTTATTTCCTGTCAAAGAAATGCTCTGAATCGCCAGTTCCTTCATTAGTGTGAGGTGGTTTCCTTGAATTCTTTGTAGCGCAGTGTACCATGGGTCCTGCAAATTAACCAGAGCATTACCTCATCGTCAAGAAATCCCTAATTTATATTTTTCTCATCTCGTTCAAGCAGAGAAATCATTTTTCAGACTTGACAACATGTTGGTTTCTGCCAAGAATGATATTTGAGCAGTTGATGAGGGATAATGTTGGCTCATTCTTTTCTCTCCCAGAGCGTCGCTTTTCTTGGTCCTCTTTGACCATTAGAAATACAAAGACGTCTCGCTTAATTGCAAATCGGGATATTGAATGTTTCATACAATTGCAAGTAAATTGTGTTTAAGTTTTTCTCTGAACATTTCACACTTCATTTATAAGAGCACACAGATTTCATTGCATGTTATTGAATTGATTGGTGTAGAAGAGCTTTTTCAGTCAGCGTTTTAACAGCTGTGAACACAAATGGAAAGGTTTCACTTTTGTAGCGAATGTCTTTCTAAATACATATGTACCGTCAGTATGTACTTACAGTATGAGTACAGTCCGTCCAATAAGACTTTTTGCTTCATTGCTAGGTTTCTTATTAAAATAGATGGGGTATTTGGGTGTTTAGTTGAAGTTTCATTCCTTTATTTCTTATTGAAATAGATGGGGTATTTGGATGTTTAATTCATTCTCTTATTGCAGGTAGGTCTGTGCAAGGGTGTTGGCCATTCTGCTTCTTTTGAAAATGAACTGAAATCAAATGCCTGTGTCATCCATGTAAGGTTTAATACTTTTACAGCGTTCTCTCACAGGGCATTTTACTCTTTGGCAAGCAATTGGGCTTCCACTAAAGGATCGAGGTGCTTGTGCTTATGCAAGTGTCTCTGTAAGAGTGCTTGTCTGGGATTGCTGCCCACATTTACACTCAATTATGAATATCAGCATAATTTGGAATAGCACTCTCAAAGATTTAATATGTTGCAGCCTTTCCAGCCTTCCACTGCCTTTTTTTCTCTTCAGGCCAGGACTTCTGTTTGTCACTAAGAAGTTGATTGTGGTGTGAGAAACTAAACCCATGAAACTGTAACAGTTGGTCACGGCTGGTGAGCCAGGCCAACCTCAGATTTATGAAGGCTCACTAATTGAATGTGGTTTGGCCTCATCTGCAAGCAAGAGATTTATTCTCAAGAGTATCTTTAAATCTTTCTGACTCAAACAACATGAAACAAACCAAAATGGCACTTAGCATTTCTACTGATCCTTTTTTTTTGAAAGGGGGGGGGCAGTGATGAATTTTTTGTTCTCAGGGCTGAGAACTGGATTCCACAGCAAAGATGGATTTTAGGCACATGGGAAGGACAGGTCATGGTTGGGCAGCAGTTAGTCAACTGGCTGAAGTGGTTGAAAGAAGGAGACTGGGGTATATGAGTTTGTATGAGTAGTTTTTAAAATAAACATACCTCATTTTACCAAAGGGATAGCTAATGAAGAGGGGAGGTGTGGAGTATGGCAGTGGTTTCTTTATAAGCAATGAGGCTTTATTAAATATGGAGTTTGATGGGAAATCTCCACGCATGGGGTCTGGCCTCATTTTGACAAGTCATTTATTTAGCTAGCTCTCTAATTTACACTCACTGTTGACTTTCAGGGAACAGCTTCTGGCCTGAGCCACAAATAATGTGTTTTATACCCAAAGGATTGATTTGTTACACATTCAGTGCCTCAATTTCTGTATGCGGCTTTCAGGGCAGATAGCGGTGGGCAATATGACAGTATGTTGTGTTTTGTTGTCCTGATATTCCATCATTGTTAGTATTATCACAATGCTGAAAAATTGCATGTTTCATTAATATAAAGGTTTAGAAGTGGCTCCTGGGTGACAAAACTGTCTATAGCTTCATCCTGGTGTAAGATAGAGATGACACTGTTCAATAGAAAATGCTGGATTGGTTTATAGAAGGAAAAAGAATAAGTCTGCTCAAATCTAGCCTGAAATTGCACTTTCATTTCACTCATGGTGTGATGTGATGTTGTTAGCTGTTTATTTCCTCCTGTGGGATAGTAGAGTGGTTGAGTAGTTGGAACATGATGGTCTACTTTTAGGTGCTCCTATTAAGCAAAGTGCTTCAATTTAAAATAGCAAAATTTAAAGGGCACATATCCTACATTTATTGTTTACCTTGATGTCCACTTATGACATTTGGGTGGGTTAATGTACCAAAAGTGGTCATATTAATTTTTACATGACCATTCTCTAACCTTTCTTTATCCCTTGGTATGAAACAGCTGGTTGTTGTGTTGTGTATTTAAGTTCTGATTGGCCCCCTTATTGTGCCTGCACTGACAAACTTCATATAACTTTGTTGTGAATGGGTGGGGATAAACGACTGAACACTGCATGGCCTGGGCCCACCGGCGGGCCCAAACTTTTCTTATACACTTCAGTAACCTAAGAATAGCTCAGCCAGTTTGCGTTGACGTCCCTGTAGTTACTGAATAATAAGCCTTAGTATGTAATAAGCCTGGGATTTTAAAGGGTTAAGTAGGCTGGGCGGCCCTCCCAGCTAGACTCCCGCTGGCCTTGCCTGGATGGGATACAGACATTAAGATGTAAAAGGTAGGCTAATATTTGCTTCCCAGCATTTGTTTTCTTTGTGATATGTATCTATTTTTTAAATTTAAACGTTTTAATGTTCTGAACTCAGATTCCAAGTCTGTCACAGGTCCGATCATTGATGTAGTAGTGTGTAGCAGAGGCGAGCTGCCTGGCTGTAGTCTTATGGTCACACTAGGCTTTAATCACTGGATTTCTAATTTTCTAGTTCCTTTTAAAAAAACAAACATTTTTTTTTTCTGCAAACAGAAATATTAATTGGTGATGTTTTTTGCATTAAAATATGGTGGTATATGCTCATATGGATATTCATATCAATGAATAAGTCATAATAAAAACGTGAAGCTCAAGTGTGATTTTTCACCTTCGTATTATGAGAAAATCAATGACAGCTCACCTTTCTGGGTGATTGCAGATGTAAGCATTCAACTTTGTATAGCATTTAAGCCCTAATAAACAAAAGCAGATCTAGTTTGTACTTTCTTGTAGACTTGGAAGTCCAAACTGTATTTAGCTTTGATTTAAAGAGCTAGTAACACTATGCTTATACATTTGTATAGAAACATATTGAAAATAATTTTTGGCCCGGGATGAAATGTAGAGCATTGAGTTGCACATGAGTCCTTTTGTTGAAAATCAAATGACTAAAAATGTACAATTACTCTTGAAATAAATGTTCCAAGCCCAGCACATGTTTGGTGTCACCACATTTGCACAACAATGGTAGCTTTGAAGAGATTACCTCCCATCCTAAAAAGATCTAGGGCAAAAGCTGTCACAGCACACAGTGAAAACATTGTGATTGGTTACATTTTACTCGAATAAGAAATAAAAGGCACTTAAGCCTTTTGCCATGTCAGTATTGCAAAATTCAGCATCACAGTGACCATTAACAATAGATATACTGTGCAGCCAGAATTTGAATGAGACATTGCCCATTTAAAAGACTAACTAAAGTGAATGTATCTATCTGGCACCAAAGAAAGGAATTGTGCTGTTATTGGAAGTGCTGAGTTATTATGAAAGTGTGTGTAAGCCCGTAGATTGCTGATTAGGTCTCCATTACTGATTGCTAAAGTGTTGACATATCATTTGAAGTGTGAAGGAAATGAGCATGAGGTAGCCTATATTGATAACACTGTTGTATGCCATGAGGATTTGTCTATGCAGCCAGTTCACTATTATGACAAGATTTTATGAAAACTTTGCTTTAGAAGCTTAAAGTGCCTCTGTTTCCTCTACTTTCCTCTTATCATCAAATATAGGCTGGACACATTTAGATTAGTTAATACTCCAGCATAGCAGTAGCCAATGTCTTATGCATGGAACGGAGCCAAGGTCAACATGATGTCACTGGAAAAGCCCCAGTACTTTTCTATTTTGTAAATGAAATTCAAAGTCAGGCGTAAGTAAGTGCTCTCAAGGTTTGAAGCACTGTCTGGCATCAGCATGTAGTGTAGTGAAAGAGCTCTGGCCATGTTTCACGTCCTGTCTGTGATTCCCAGCCTTCCTCTTGCTCTCTGTGTCTGGCAGAGGAACTGAGGGAGCTCTCCACTGCAGATCTCAGGCCTGTTAAACACCTGTTCTGCTTGGCGCTATCCCACGCCTGGCTAACCCTCTAACAGCAGCACTCCTCACACTGACTACAAGCAGCATGTAGTCTAGGAAGCCTGGCCATGCTAACACTGTTGTGATGGTTTGATTTCCTCAGTAAGGGAGCTGTGAGGGCTTTTACTGACATGTGGTCATCACACCTTTCTTTTGAAACATTAAACATTTTACTCGAATAAGAAATAAAAGGCACTTAAGCTACAAGCAAGGTTACTGTGACTAACAAGCAATGAGCACTTACGCCCCAATTATCAGTAGACTGCAAACTGCATGGCTGCTGCTACTGCTTTTAGCTATGCAACATTTTCATAGATAACAGCATGTGATGCAGAGTCAGAAACCACATAAGCAAGTCTGTTTGCTATTGTTTAAGAACTAGAGCAGGGGTATTTAATTAAAATTCAATAAGGTCCAGTTAGAGAATTTCCTCAAGCAAAGGTCCGGAACATCATAATGTCTAACTTGTATCATGATTCAGTGCCATATACTGTAAACCGAAGTAGCCTAGTAGGTATATCAACATCTTATGTAGTCAACAACTGAATATCAAATCAAATAAAGTACAATTCAGTAACATTTCAACAATATTTATTGTCACTTTTTTTTTTTTTTTTTTTTTTTTTTTAGAGCATGACGTAAAATAATCTTGCTCACTTTCTTCTCCGATTGCTGTTTCTTGCTTCGTCCCTCCCCTGTGTGTGCGTCACTCACTTGAGTCTCTGTGCTCATCGTAATGCACGGATCTGATTGGCTGAGTAGCGTCATGTGTGATATTTACAACGCATGCGATTGGTCTGTGAGTTTCCCAGGCCGCTAAACGGGTACGGCAAAGCCTAGAAAAGTTATGCGATTAAAATAGGACCACCCTGTCAAAATGAAATAATTCTCCATAGTTTATCAGTTATAGGTCCAGGTCCGCGTAGGACAGTGCCTGGGTCTGGACTCGGAACGCGGTCCGCCTATTAGTGACCTCTGAACTAGAGGCTTAAAGTGGCACACAAAAAATCAGCAAGAGTCCTTGGGCAAGATTCCTAACGCTATATTTGCTTACCTTTGTAGCTGAATTTTATTGTAAGTCATGCCAGATAAAAGCATCTGTCAAATGAATAAACATAAATGTATACCTAGCCTTGCCTTGAACTGCATCAAGTTGTTAAATAGTCTCAAATAGACTTGCTTATATGGTTCTTCACACTGTATGACATACTGCTGCATATAAAGATGGGCAAAAATATGAACAAACGTCAGATTTCAAGTGTTCTCCATTTTTACAGATACGCAGCAGTATGTCATGCAGTGTCTCAAACCTAAAACACCAAACAAGACTTGACTTGACTACATTTGAGATAAGGACAAATTGTGTAAAGTTTTTTGACTGTCGCTTCAGCCATTTGTCATTTGTACAGTACATTTACTGCATTAGTTTAAGAAGCTCCATCCAACTGTTGAGGTTGACCGAGATATCCAGGTGAGACTGAATGCGATACAAAAAAATATCCAACTACAATTATGTGCAATCGTACTTCATTTATAAGAGAAACTCAACTGTGGGCAACTTGCTATGTTTGCTTGAGCTGTAAATCGCAGTTACGGTTGGAACAAATGGAAAAAAGAGCCACAAGATTGACACACCTGATCAAGAACATGCACCAGCTCATTGTTGCTCTATGCCAGTGGGCCAAGTGTTGGTTTTGGACTCCAACAGAGCAGGATTTCCTGTAGGTTTGAGTGGTGTAGGGAAATTGGGTTATGTGGTCTAGTGTTAGCTTGGTAGCATTTGTAAAATGCCTAAATACATGACCATTTCCTTGGGTTTAATTTCCGGCAGCTATCTGTGATTTATTCTTGTTTGTCTGGTTTCTGTTTCCTGTTGTTGTATCCAGGTTGAAACTCTCCAATGAGGAAATGAAGAGGGCTATCCTGACTATGGACGAACAGGAAGATCTGCCTAAGGATATGCTGGAGCAGGTTAGTAGCCTGAAGGGAATATATGAATATATATACATATGTAAATATATATATATATATATATATATATATATATATATATACATATGTAAATATATATACATATATATATATATATATATATATTTATATGTGTATATGTATATATATAT